>JAVJIF010003784.1:0-211332 GCA_038442645.1 Agave tequilana | reverse complement strand
TCAACCTTTGACCAATCAAATCTCCTGATGAGATCGGATTCAATCTAATCAAATCTAATCAGGATTCAATAATGGCAGGTGATTGCCACAATCTCTTGACTCTCTTGAAACGAGTAAGTGGATCAAGGAGAATCAATCAACGATATGGAAAGGATCATAACATATCGGAAAGATCAACCGATTTGCCATTTTCTAGCTCCGCGAAGCTATTATAGCCTCGCAGCAAGGCTACTTTCCAGATTCAAACAGATTCGGTTCAATCTGTTTCTATATCTTCAAAGAGGACGATTATACCCTTACTTTCCCTATAAATAGCCCGTCAGGGGACAAGGGAGGGGGATCGGATTGCAGAGGAAGGAGCCATCAATTGCCTTCTGATCGCAAGAATCGATCAATTAGCTTCTTCGACTGAGGCTTCTTCATACGAGCACCTGCGTTCTCGAATTCAAAGACCTTTTAGAGAATTGCTTTCTCTATCCAGGGTGTTGATACCCTAACATCGTCCTTCTTCTCAAGGAATCTCCGGAACCAGGCGAGAAGGAATTCCTTATCGAAGGCGATTTTGAGAAGCAGCAAGAGGGTTCTACCATCCTCTATTCTCTGATTCCCGGAACCAGGCGAGAAGGGAATCTCATCGCATCCGCATCGTCAAAGGGACAAAGTGGTCGTCGCGCTGACCAGACTCCTATCGGCACACTTCTCCAGAATCTCTGAGGGGATCTACTTGTAATCTTTCTACGAATACTTGTAATTTAGCTCCTCAAACCCTTTTTTGTAAGTTTTCCCCTTTGCAAACATAATGGAAAACAAGATGGCGACTCCGCTGGGGAATGTATTCTCCTCTGCTGAGAATCAAGTGTCGCAATGCGACGAACAGACCTTCGGTCTATCTCTGAATTCAAAAGCCGGTGCAGCCAGATCTTCTCTGGCTAAATCTTCAAGCAAGTCCTCTGCGGAGACGGAAAAGGTTCTCAAACCTGCCGCGGTCCTCTGGCGCAACAAGAAACATGTCCGCAGCCCAGATCCTGCACTTTTGAGAACCTGGTTATCCAAATTGATCAAAGAAGATTTGAAGAAGTCCTCTCTGGGGGTGGCTTGATGCTTCGAGCACGGAAGCACAGAAGGTCTTCATAGGCCAAGGTTTCAGATCAGAAACCAGAGGCAGAATTTCGCCAACACCCCACAGCCCCGCTTGTGGCTATTCAGGTTCCTTGCGAACCTATACATCCTCTGTCAAACGGATATGGAAGCCTAAACAGAAGTCCTCTGCTGAAGCTTCAGGCGTAGCCTCGCCAAAGCGCGCGCCCTCTTATGAAGAAAAGGCAAGATGCCTGCCTGTACCACAATGCTGCCCAACCATAAAGTCAAGACGGCAATCATACCGTCTCCTAGTGCAGCAATGCCTACCGCTAGCCTTGTCCTCACAAGCAAGGCTATTGTACCTCGGCGTACTCATCGGGTTTACAGCCGCGAGGCTAGAACCAAAGCACTATTCGGTGCTAATCCTTTCCGCAGGACTAAGGGGAACGATGCGTTGTCCCATATACCAGATTATTCAGGCCCCTACAGGGCCGACCTGCGAGGATTCTTGGCGGACAAGCGGAGATTAAAGCATTTCCAGATTACTTCCTCCTGTTGTCGCGAAGGTGGATGTCAGTTCGTGATGGTCCATTCTATGCAGTGTCGGTTACGACCGACCCTTGCCACCTCTCCATATCGGCGATCAGTCTTTGATCGACTGTCTGCGCGCATCCCGATGAGGCATCCCAAAGGAGCGGGCCACCGGATCCAGCCTCTGCATCCGTCAACATGACCGGAAGGTGGCGAGAGCCGCGCGGAAGAAGTCAAGCCTCTGACGACACCCCTTTCGGCTTCCCAGATCCGGACTACTATCTGCCCAGGCTTAGCTGAAGTCTTGGTGCATAAGAAGGTGTTTTCCGAACACCAGATCCAGGGTAGCGATACCCTATAATTATGAACAGCCTTCTTCCTCAAGGCCCTGATCCCGCCACAATCCGTACGATCACCCCAATCGTCTGACGGAGAAGATGGAGACAGCGGGTATGCTTCTTCAGCAACAGTCAGTTCCGTGCGAACGGAATAAAGCATCGGTTAATATGGCCGATAACGCCAATGACGACCTTCGTCGGCGTTTGGAGGCTCAGGAGCAGACCTCTAGAACTCAGCAAGAGGCCCTGGACAATATTCAACAGATGCTCGCTCAGCTCCTCAGCAACCGGAATGATGATACCGGAAGTATCATGACGAGGAGGGGCATCTCAGCAAGTGATCCGCCAAGACGGAGAAATCTAAGGGAGGCTCTTCCCTGGATGCCGAAGTCCTTAAAGGCCTTCAAGCTCAAATTTCATCCCTGGCTCAAAAGGATGAATTGAAGAAAGTGGGGGTAGTCCGTCCGTACCCACTGGAATGGGATTCGGTGTCATATCCGCCAAAGTTCAAACCACCACCAACGTTGCACACGTATGATGGTAAGAGCTCGCCCAATCAGCACATCTACTATTTCCGGTCTCAGACCGGTAATGTTCTAAACAACGACGCCATCATGGCTAGGTTGTTCATCGGCACCCTGAAAGGGGTAGCATTCGACTGGTTCCGAAGCCTTCTAGCAGGGCTCTATCAATTCCTGGGTCGACCTGGAAACCCGGTTCCTCTCTCGATTCTATGAGGACGATACCGAAGTGACCATGGATAAGCTCCTTTCCACTGTGCAGAGGAAAGGCGAATCTGTCCGTGAATAATTGAGCGGTTCAGAAATCTATCTCTGATGTGCCCAGCAGGGATGCCTTTACCCATGCTTTTACAAACATGCAGACATAACTTCTCGGATCAAGTAGAAGTTCGCATGGGGGCTGTCAAGGCCCATACTTGGAAGGAATTGGTCGAACAAGCTGAGATAGCCGAGAAATCGGCTAAGAAGTTCGAGCCATCCGCCCCTAGAAGCAAATGGGGCACGAACAACAAAGGGCGTAGCGATCTCCCGCAGTCTTCCCAAGCTAAAGGGAAGGAAATTATGTCCGTCGAACTGACCGGGGACATGCAGTCAAAGGCCAAGAAGAGCGGCGTCAACAGCCAAGAGCCCAAGTTTCCTCCGAAGCAGTACTCCTTCAGAGATGACCAGGTGGTCACGATATTCCATCTGCTCCATAAAGGGAATAAGATGAAGCTGCCAGATGCTCGGCGACCTAATGAGATAGGGCGCACAAATGACCCTAAATACTATACTGCTCTACCACAGGATGATCCACCATCCTACCGACAAGTGCTATGTTCTTAAGGATAGAATTCAAGCCTTGGTCGACGCCGGAGTCCTCACACTGAAGACGGAACAGAAGAAAGTCACTGCCAATATGGTGACTCTTGAGTTCGGCACTACCACTACCCGAAGGTCATGGTTCCTGACGGGACCTATCCAGCCCCGATGCCACGGCTAGAAGTCAAGCATCCTCCAGCCATGACTCATACAACAAGGGTCTCGTCCCTTTGACATTGGAGACAGGGGAAGTTATGTGGATACACCCTGACCTCGTCCAAGACGTACAGCAGACGTCGAACGACTCCAGCAGAAAGGCAAGTCCTGCAATGTCATCTCTGTCCTGCCAGACGATGGTATCTTTACTTCGGCTTCCCTCAGCGATTCTGAAGAAGAAAAGCATGCCTGTACAGCGCGGGCAGATGCGCCTCAACAGACGGGCACCCGGTCTGGAAAGTCGTATCAAAGGCAATATGACAAATCTACTGACGAGATACAACTGCAAACGACGTCAGTACCAATGCCGGCATCCACTCCAGTCCTGACCAAAGGGAAGGAGAAGCCTAAGGAGGTGCGATTCGACCATGTGTTGAAGAAACCGCCAGGCCAAGGGTTAGCCACGCCCTTTCGCTTTGATATATTGGCCCACTTAGCCAATATCCCGGCTTGTATCACAATACACGAGCTACTTCGTCTCTCTAAAGAGACGAGAGAGGCACTCAGAGATGCGCTAGCCAACTCAGAGTCCTTTCTGACATGCATGCCTGAGATCCCTGGTGATGAGATGCAGCCTCCCTGCTCAGAGTGCCATCACGCGCAGTCAAAGGTACCTGCCATTACCTTCACGGCGGAAGATATGCTTCTCAAAGACAACAAGCATGACCGACCTCTGTACTATACCGGATATATCGGTTCAACCTGCATTGAAAGAGTACAAGTCGATCCGGGGTCTGCTCTCAGCATCATCCCCAAAAGGCTCCTCTACTTCCTCGGCATACCACTGTACAGGTTGTCTGCAACCACCACTACAATATATGGTTTCAACGCCGGGAGCAGCCATCCGCTTGGAAAGATTCGGCTCCGCTGCAGAATCGGAAGCCTGAAGTCAGAGGTGACGTGCTATGTCATTGATGCTGACACATCATACAACCTGCTACTAGGACGACCTTGGATCCATGCCAACTGGATCGTTCCGTCCACTCTCCATCAGTGCTTCAAGTATGTTGAGGATGATGCGACAGTACGAACTGTCTTCGCTGAAAAGCAGCAACCTTTAAGGGGGTGGAAAACTACTTCACTGATGCCCTCCTATATCAAGAGGCTAGTGGAACGCCGGGAGAACCATTGCCAGACGATGATGAAAGTGGCAATGAGGCAGATTCGGAATCTGAAACGGGCATGCCGGCCATTCTGATTGGCGAGCCAATTGTAGCATGCTTTAATGATCCCGATGTAAGATCCCTTCTGATGAGGAAGGCGAATGGATAATTAATGATGATATTTCTTTTGATTATCCTGCGGGCATCGAGTCGATTAAATCCATTATGGATGGCTCTCTTCGCATGCCCGTACATGAGCCAAGTTCGGCCATTACATCTGTGGAGGTTATAGAAGGGGCCACGCTGGTGATCCCTCCGTCCAAGCAAGGACAGTCGCCGATAATCTTCGGCAGAGCCCGGCCAGGGAGATTCTCAACTACAGACTCAAGCTCGGACTCAGAAGTTCCACAGTTCTTCCATTACGCGCCATCAGCGCGCCATATTATGAAAAAGATGGGTTACAACCTGAAGCAGGGAGCGGGCCTAAACTTCGGAAAAGGAAGACGCGGCTTGATGCGTAACTCCGTCCCAAGAGGAAAACCTGCAAATTACTATGATAGTACACGCAGGGGGTTAGGGTATGTTACACCCACGTCATCAACAACAGTTCAGGTCAAAGGCGACGGATCGATCCCATCACAGTCGACCTCATCCTCCGAATGGGACTCTGATGTCAGCATAGGAGGAATATTCGAAAGCCTCATGACTTCAAGCAGTCAGTTGGAACCCGCAGGGGTTGCCAATGAGAATCATGGGCCCAGCAATTGAGCTTTCAATGGGAAAGCGGTTTGAGCTGCGCGAGCCACCTACCGAAGACAAGGTGATCCAAGTCAACTTAGGCAGTCAAGATCACCCTAAGCCTATTTTCATAAGTGAAAGCTTATCACTTATCGAAAAGGAAGAATTGATAATGCTCGTAAAAGAGTATATAGATGTCTTCGCCTGGAGCTATGAAGACATGCCTGGACTTGATCCACAGGTCGCTATGCACCGTCTAAACATCAAGCCCGACGTTAAGCCAGTCAAGCAGCAACAACGTCGGTTCCGCCCAAACATCATGGAGGCTATTGAAGCCGAAGTTCATAAACTCATTGCTTGTGGCTTCATCCGGGAGGAACAACATCCAGATTGGGTGGCTAACATAGTCCCCGTCCTCAAGAAAAATGGGAAAATACGAATCTGCATCGACTACCGTGATCTCAATACGGCCTGTCCCAAAGATGAATTCCCACTGCCGATCACCGATGTCATGATCGACAACACATGCGGGTTCGAGAGGATGTCTTTCATGGACGGCTTCTCAGGGTACAACCAGATCAAGATGTATCCTGATGACGAGAAGCATACTTCTTTCCGAACGCCATTGGGGGTATACTGCTACACTGTAATGCCCTTCGGACTGAAGAACGCCGGAGCAACCTACCAACGGGCGATGAGCATGATCTTCCGCGACCATCTCCGAAAGACGGTGGAGTGCTATGTTGACGACATTGCCGTCAAAAGCCGCAGCAAAAATGAACATCTTCGCGATCTGAGAACGATGTTCGACATAATGCGGGCTCATCAGCTGAAAATGAACCCGACAAAATCCTTCTTGGGAGTGTCTAGTGGCAAATTCCTTGGGTTCATTGTCACATCAAAAGGATCCATTTGGACCCAGACAAAGTCAAAGCCATCCAGGACATGCATCCACCAAGGAATCTCAAAGAGCTCCGAGGCTTGCAAGGCAGATTAGCCTACATCAGAAGATTCATAGCAATCTATCGGGCCGTTGCCAACCATTTACCCGACTAATGAAGAAGGGTACTGCCTTCATGTGGGATCGAGCTTGTCAAGAAGCTTATGAAGACATTAAAAGGTATCTCACAAAACCTCCTGTCTTAGTGGCCCCTACATCAGGAAAACCATTCCTGCTTTATGTAAAAGCCCTGGATTATTCCCTCGGCGCCCTCCTCGCTCAGAAGGACGACAATGGCCATGAGCAGCCATCTACTATCTGAGTAGAACTCTCATAGGAGCAGAATCTCGGTACAATCCTATTGAGAAAGAGTGTTTAGCTCTCGTCTTCGCTGTTCAGAAGACACGACATTATTTGGTGGCCAAACCATACATGTCATCTCCAGGGTGAACCCTTTACGACTTCTCATGACGAAGCCAGGGTCGCTGAATTCAAGGTTGGCTAAATGGGCACTTCTGTTGTCTCAATACGACATGACCTTTACTCCTCAGAAGGCAGTTAAAGGCCAGGCCCTTGCAGAGTTCTTAGCTGCTCATCCAGTTCCAGAACATTCAAACTTCACGAAGACATCCCTGATGAAGTCTTCGAATCTAATGCGACCTCAGCAGAAGAAGTGTGGCAGATGTTCTTCGACGGAGCATCGCGGATGGGCCCCAAAGGAAAGATTATTGCCGGAGTGGGGTTGTGTTCATCTCCCCACAGGATCATATCCTTCCCAGAGCGTTCTCCTTGACAGAATCATGCTCTAATAATGTAGCGGAATACAATGCCCTACTCATTGGCCTCCAGCTCGCCCAGGGAATGGGGGTACGCTACCTTGAAGCTTATGGCGATTCAAAGCTGATCATAAATCAGGTTAAAGGCGAATACGAGGTCCGTCATGAGGACTTGGTGCCTTATTATCATACAGCCATCGAATTGGCTAGCTTATTTGAAGGCTTCTACATCGGGCATGTGTCCCGATCCCAAAATACCAAGGCGGATGCTCTCGCTGCATTAGCGACGACGCTAGCCTTAGCCTTACCCGGCCGACACCGAGTATCACCTCACAGTCGCAACCCGGCATCTCGTATGCTCTAAGCATATGCTAAGGATCCAAGAGGTCCATAATATCTCCGTGGATCTTGAGCCGAGGGATTGGCGCTTCCCTCTCATTGACTACGCTCTGCACGGTCTGCTTCCAGATGATCCCAAAGAAGCGGCGTCCATCAGACGAAGGTCGCTCCGTTTCTACTATGATCCCACTTTGAAGACACTCTACCGTCGTTCATATGACGGTGTCCTCCTCCGCTGTCTCTCTCATTCAGAGGCACAGGAAGTGCTTAAAGAAGCACATGATGGTATTTGCGGAGCTCACCAGCCAGGTCCAAAGCTTAAAGACAGGCTGCACAGACTTGGTACTACTGGCCGACCATGATGGCCGATGCCACCAATACGCACGAAGGTGTAAGGCGTGCCAGGTCCATGCAGACTTCATACACCAACCTTCGGAGTTGCTCCACCCTACTGTTGCTTTCATGGCCATTTGAAACATGGGGAATCGATGTCGCAGGGCCAATCAGTCCCTCTTCGGCAAGAGGTCATCGGTTTATCCTGGCAATAACCGATTACTTCTCAAAATGGGCAGAGGCCACACCGTTGGCCGAAGTTAAAACCTCCAATCTGGTTAGCTTCATCAAACACTAGTCATCCATCGATTTGGTGTCCCCAGGCGGATCATCCATGACAATGGTCCTCAATTCATAAGCCAAGGATTCTATCGGTTCTGCGATAATACCGAATTCAGAATATGGCTTCAACAGCTTACAATCCTGCTGCCAACGGCTTGGCAGAGGCATTCAACAAGACAATCATCAAGCTGCTCAAGAAGTTTGTCTCCTCGAACAAGCGAGATTGGGACGAAAAGCTCGGTGAATGCCTTTGGGCCTACGGACTACGGTTCGGACACCGACAGGCAATACGCCTTTCTCCCTGGTATATGGGTGCGAAGCGGTCATCCCATTGGAAATCCAGATGCCATCATTACGGGTAGCCTTGACTACTAAGATGACATCAGAAGACAATGATCGCCTGCGTCTTCAAGAGCTCGAAGCCCTGGACGAGAAGCGGCTGCAAGCTCAGCAACATATCGAGCTATATCAGGCTCGGATGTCAAAAGCCTTCAATAAGAAGGTCAAGCAGAGAGTCTTCCACAAAGGAGACCTAGTCTTAGCCGTCAGACGACCGATGATTATGACGCACAAGACAAAGGCAAATTTCAGCCTAAATGGGAAGGACCGTTTGTGATAGAGACAGTCTATTCAAACGGAGCATACCGCCTTACAACTGCAGATGGCGACCTCCTCATGATGCCGATCAATGGCAAATTCTTAAAGAAGTATTATCCTTAATCAAGGATCTTGCTCTCGATCAGGTTAACATTACACCTCTGATCGAGATCCGCGCGTCCGGAATGCGCACAAAGAGAGCCTCTCTCTCTTTCTCCAAGCATGTCAAACCTGTTGATAGCTGGGGGTTTGCTTAAAATCCCAAGGGACCCGTTCCCACTTGATTCCCTCTCCAAATCACCTACCAATTCTCATCCATAGAATGGTAGGACCACATATATTCCGCTGTTACGTTAACAATAAACCTATGACAGCAATCCCCTCGTTTCTCTCCAAGAAAATGAGACCTCCAAAATCACTTACCAATTCTCATCCTAGAATGGTAGGACCACATATATTTCGCTGTTACGTTAACACTAAACCTATGACAGTGATTCCCTCGTTTCTCCCCGTGAAAACGAGACTATTCCCAAACTCCATGTTATTGAGCTTAGTGGCGTCTTAACCGGTTATGTCATTGCGACCTCTGAACCAGTAGACAGCTAAGTCTCAATCCCGAGTCTGTTGACATTTACAAAAGACAGGTCTCGATACTCGTTGACATTTACAAAAGACGAGTATCACCTATTGATTGAAGCTTGGTGGCTTCTCAACCAGTTACGTCATTGCGACCTCTGAACTGGCAGATAGCCAAGTTTCATCTACCATTGAGCTTAGTGGCGTCTCAAATTGGTTATTCATTGCGACCTCTGAACCAGCAGACAGCTAAGTCTCGATCCCGAGCCCTGTTGACATTTACAAAAGACAGGTCTCGATACTCGTTGACATTTACAAAAGACGAGTATCACCTATTGATTGAAGCTTGGTGGCTTCTCAACCAGTTACGTCATTGCGACCTCTGAACTGGCAGATAGCCAAGTTTCCATCTACCATTGAGCTTAGCGGCGTCTCAATTGGTTATGTCATTGCGACCTCTGAACCAGCAGACAGCTAAGTCTCAATCTCGATGCTTGCTGACATTTACAAAAGGCAAGTATCTCCCCTTTTTAGCCCGCAAAGGGCTGACTTCGAGACTGGCAACATCTCAATTGGTTATGTCATTGCGACCTCTGAACCAACAGACAGCCATGCCTCATTATCCAAACAAACAACAGACGACAAAAGAAAAAATCTTTCTATTAATTCAGAAGGATGGGATACATGGAGGAGCCTATAGGCGTACATGATAAGATCGAATCCGATCTCCAAGAGAAGCTAGTCGCGTCCTCCTGTCATCTTCAGCCTGGGCCAGCGCCTGTGATCTTAGCTCCGCCGCATCGAAGTCCACCGCCTGAGCCAGACGAGCCTCGGTCTCCGCCAAAGTCGCCCTCTGTGATGACTTCCGCTCCGCCAGTTCCTCACTTCGAGCCCTGAGCTGCTTAAGCCGCGCAGACTCTTCATGACGCATCTGTGTAGCTTTGACAAGAGGAGATTTGCCTTTCGGATCATCTCTTCAGCCCTCTTGATCTTATCTTCAGCGTCAAGAAGAGCACTGTTGGAAGCATCAATTGCACTCCCAACCTCTGCTTCCTCTGCCTCCAAGGACCTCAAGTCAGAGGAGATAGCCTCAACAGCCTCTTGAGCAGCGAGCTGAGCCTCGCGCTTCTGGGCGACAAGACGCGCGAGCCGTTCATCAGCCAAAGACGCTGCGTCGGAACGATGGAAATGGCGCCATTCCTCCACGTCCTTCTCAAGGTCATCTACCAGGAGCTCCAGAGCAGTAGCTTGATGGTACCCCTCAAAGTCCCGGATACACTCGATGCCACGGGAGAGAACCATTTTCAGCTTCGAAAATGGCACAGGCGAGCCCTTCAAGACTAGACCGATAGTCTGCTCCAAACTATTATAGAAGCTGTCGACCAGATTACCGATAAAGTCATTCTCAGCTTCATCAATCCTTGAGACAACCTCGGAGCAATCTACCAACCTAGTCGACACCACCGCGGAAGAAGAAGCGGGAACATCGACAGCAGCAGGGCAAGCCAAAGGTGACCTCGGCGGAGTCCTCAGCGACACCGGCACGCCAGCCACCGCGGAGGTAGGACTGGCAACCACCTCCTGAGCAGCAGGCTCAACTACCAGCGTCGGGGAGGTAGGGCTCACAATCACCCTCAATGCCGTATTCGGCAAGACAGTCTGCACCCCACTCGTTGATATGACTGGAAGTGGGGGTACCTCCGGGACTGCCGCCTCTTCAACCTCAGGGCCCTCCGCTGATTTGGGCTGATAAAAAGGCAGGTCGCCATACAGCGCGTCTAACACAGCTGCGTCTGCCCCGGTCGAAGCGCTCATATCGCCCTTTGACCCTTCAGGAAAACCCTCCGCTTCTTTCGAAGCTGATGCACCTTGGGGACGAATGCCTGCAACAAAACCAAGGTCAAAAAGGAGACGCAACAAATAGGCGAGGACCAAGAGACCTTAGTCTTACCGAAGGCCGATGTCACCTCGTCAGCCGCATCAGAATCCAAGGGTCCCATCGGAAAGTTCTTACCAGACTCAACGCGGATAGCCGGCCCACTCGCCGATTCCTCCGCAGACCACCCGGCAGAGCTGGATGCCATAGGACTTCCTTTAGAAGTCCCAGCGCCCGAAGGGCCAACATCGGCCGCATCACCTCCGGACTCCTCCGAGCGAGCAAAGGAACCAGCTGCACTTCCATAAGTGAACAGGGGATCGTAGTGCTCCCCTTGCTCTCCAATTGCCTCAGCTCCTGCACAAAGAGCGAATGATGAGTCATGTAAAGCGTGCTGAAGGCATATTAGATGGGACCAATCTTACCAGTAGTCGGTTCAGCAACCGACGGCTCAGCCACTAATGGAGCAGCAGAAGGAGGCGCAGCAGAGGGCTCACCCTCCACCACAATGGTAGGAGTCTGGCGACGGGGCTTCTTCGCCGACAACTTCCTACGGGATCCACTCCCACGCTTCCTTTTGAAGTGGACCTCAGAGTCCCCTTCCTCCACTTCTTCCACATGCTTTGGGGGAGTTGTCCCCACTACACCAGATCCGGCTTCACGAGCACCTGCTTCGGGGGCATCGGGTCTTGTCTCTTGCCTCGAAGCGAGGGCTCTCTGCATCAGAAGCCTCGCTATCATCCACAGCGATGAACTCCTCTATGCCAGGAACACGGACTCGCTTGCCCTCCATCTTATCAGAAGCCTTCTGCCTCAGCCGATGAGAAATCAACTTCACACCTGAACTATTGGCTTTGAATCCAGGAGGCGTGGAATTCGAAGCTGCATACCATTGGCAGAAACACAGGGTCGTCCATAGGCCGGGATCCCTCAACGGCGTGCGTAGCCACGCTCCAGTGCTATCCGCGGTAAAGAACCGCCAAGCACGAGCCCCATCAATGAGGCTCCCCATGAAAGCCAGGTCCGATTCGGGTTGCCCACATACAACTGGTCATACCCAAATTGGCGGGCGAACCGGCTCGGAATGTAGGGCTCCATGTAGCAGGTATCCCCACTCCGGTACAGCAGATGCGAGGGCCGGATACAGACCAGCCACTCGAAAACACCCCGACTCATGGGGGACCGACCTGATTCCACGTCATGGAATTCCTCGTTGTATCCTGCACCCCGCAGGCGAGGAAAGCAACGGAATAGGCTATAAGCGTCATAGCGACGCACTAACTTACGGGCCTCGGCCACATAAGTTTTCTGCCACAGACAGCCTTCAAAACGACGGAGAAGCGCCGTTTGAACACCCTGAGGTGGGTCTTCCCCAGCTCCAATCAAACTGGGGCAGTGCAAGGCGAACCACGCCATCAAGTAGGTGTACGGTAAACCTACCCTAGGATTGGGCCCGTCACGAGGCAAGACGGCACCCTTCCCTCGCCTTGACGCCATTGGCCTGCAGAAAGCCTCCGTCAGTACACGAAGGCCCCTCTGAATACAACACACCATGGCCGGGAGAAGACCCAGACGGTAGCCATGGACCAAGCGAACGGCAGGCAGCAGCACATTCGGGTGAACAATGTCACCCGAAGAAGAAGGCACGACACACTTCTTTAACCAGATGGTTAAGAAGCCAGCCAGCAACGCCTTGCGAGACATAGGCCGACGGGCCTGATGGTGAAAGCTCCGAAGAACATCACCCTTCTCGAAAGGACCATCATCTTCTGTCACGACGATGTCCTTTTCAGCACGCACCTCCATCCTCGCCAAGATGACTTCTTCAGCAACTCCGCAATGAGCTGCCTCGGGCACACTAGTCATGTCCGGGAACAGTAGTTCCCCCAGCTCTTCAAGCTCTTCGAGCTACCTTTGCCACCGGTGTGGATGCTGGAGCAAATGTGCAAATGGCACACCAATTCCCGATATGTCTCAAGCAAAGCAGGCTCTTGCTTCTCCAAGAGGGCCAGCTCCGCCTCACACGGAAAATACTCTTCATATGGAAGAGACCCGAAGGGCAAAGCAGAGATCTCTCGCATCTCATGCAAGGTCATGCCCAATTCACCAACCGGGGTGAAGAAAGTCCCCGAGGCTGGGCAGTACAACTCAAGAATGGCGTAGAAGCACGCCACCTTCATCTCAATGCCGTAGCAGGTCGCCCTGACGGCCTCATAGAGGTTCAACCTCTCTAATTCCCCCTCAAAATGATTGAGGATATAATTGGTCAACTCCGCCCACCATGACCTAGGAGGGTGGACCCAACCGGGAGCCCTGAAGTCCGTGGCGGGATAGTTCCCGTCAACTTCGCAGAACTGAGTGCCAAAGGTCGGCGCCGCAGCTGGATTCTCTCCTACTGGAAGGTCCCTCGCCACCTTCCCAGGGTATAGCCCTATTATGCTACGAGGATAGCCCGTCCTCGAATAGCCGGTCTGGAATGTCAACCTCCCGACACTTACAGATTCGGCATTTAGGCTCACGCCCCACGCCATCTTCCGAGCCTGAGTCACGCTCGCGAAGGAAGACAAAGCGAAATGCCGCTTAGTAGACGGGAGATAGAATCTCTCGCCGTCCAACTGGAAGATCCACTGGCCTTCACCGGCCTGTAGCTGGCGATCGGGATCAGGTGCAGCATCCCCGAACATGAAGTCAGGCTTTTTGTAAGCCTGACGGTCGATATCTTCAAACGGAGCCGTAGTCAAAATGCTCCGCATGGCCTGCGGGCCACCACTCTGAATGAGCGTATCCCGTACAAGGGGGCTCGGCTCACTGAACAAGGAAGCCTGCCCGATGAACTGCAAGCTGATGCTCCCTGCTCGACTGGTTAAGCCAAATAGACTGTTCTGGAGGCCGGAGGCGTGATGCACTGCAAAAACAAAAAGAAAATGAACTATGATTAGTTCACCAATCAAATCGACGCGAAGACACAAAAATTCGCTAAGGCATAGCCTCGCCCAGTAAGCAGGGACAGCGGGATAATAGCTTTGATAAAAAGCTTCGCTTCACAGATAAGACTGCATCTTTGCAAGAAGTGGCATAGCCCTAAGGGCTGGCGTCATCAAAAGGACGTTATGGATAACAGTCACCCTTCGTGGCCACAACTGAAGGCACACGACCCATATCCTGTTCCTCGACAGGATGAAGATTGCCCAAGCAATGGCTTCCTATGGAAGCCCAAGAGAAGAACTGTTCAGTTCTAACTTCCCTGGTGCAAGCAAAATAGGGAAGTTAAGGGAAACGAGTTCCCTGATAAGGACAGATCATATTCGATCGTCCTAATAGCCGAGTATCGACTCCAAAGGATGAAGACCACTCTCTAATCAGATTAGAGAGTCTCTTACCGGTGATCGTCGCTCGATGACCGGAGGAGGAGCGCCCTCCGCCGCAGAAGTCGCCACTTCTTTCCCTGCTCGTCTTTTGGGCGCCATCAAAGAAATGTAAGGGTTCTCAAAGAACTTTGAAGCAAAGAAGGAAGAAAGAAGGAGAGGAAGAGATAGAAAATTTCTCTGAAAAAGGAGATCTTTTCCTGCTCAGCCCGATCGGGCTTTTATAGGCCAATCAGCGCCTAAATCAAGGCCTCGAAAAGGGCACATGCCGCCGTTTCGAATTAATTCGAAACAGTGCCCGAAGCGCCTGAGGCGCTTTCCAAAAGCGACGGTTCAATCCCACTAAGGGTTAACTCCGCACAAGAGCAAAGTGCGGACTTCGCGCAATCCTTCAAGGACTTAACCGAAAGGTTTGAATTAGCCCTCTAAAGAGGCGCTGACGTGACAGCCTCGCAAAGATCATTCAAAGGAAGGGCTATGCCCGTGCGCAGTTTAGCCCAGCAATGGCCAAACTCTCAGTGAAGCAAGCAAAAATCAAATGATCAGACAAAGAACTTTCATTGATCTAAAAGCAAAGATACATTTGATATTACATCAAAGTTGTGTTTCATACAACACACCAAATTGCCTAGCAAGGCCATTTGCATAAAAGGCATACAAGCGGTTTTATCTGCTTCCAGACCAGATCAACTGGACACGAAAGGCCTTCCTCCTGCACAAGGCTGTAACCAGTTCTGCCACCGGGACACGGTCATTTTTCTCCACAAAATGGCAGATCTTACCAGGCCATTTTTGTTGAAGCCTGGCAATAAAAGCTTATCGCCGCCAACACGTCAGATCACCTATAATGGGAACTCGTTTTGATGCTAGTAATCTGACGGGTGTGAGGCCCACTCCCCTGAAGTGGATCGTCCCCGACGAAGGCCACCAAAGTTGAAAGTCGGCAACCAGCCTCACCTCAGATTGAATCATCTCGGATAAGAGGCTGCCAACAGCCTCTGGGACGCGCGCACCCGCTGCCCCGAATTGTTCCTCCTGCTTAAAAGTAAAGCTTCAACCGGGGAAGCATAAGGCAATTTTATGGCTTCTTCCATCAAGTCACCAGACTGGCAAGCATAGCTCGCTGCAAGGCAAATTGAAGCAAGTTAGCAGTTAAGCACAGAAAGAGCTGCAAAAACATTAAGTCAGATTCTTCAGCGGCAAAGCAATCCGACTTCAGCAGAGGACAAGTTCCACCTGCACAGCAACCATGGGCTGGCTCAGCAAACGCCAAGTCCTAGCCTCGCCTATACGGCAAAGTCAGACTGATCTTGTGAAGAACAGTCTCAACCTCACCAATATGGCAAGACTGGCTCAACTATTGAAGAAGCCAAGTCCCAAGTCCTGCCTGTGCAGCGGACTTAACAAGCAACGATCTTTCACTGATCAAGCCAAGATGATAGCTTCACAGAAAACTATGATGAGATCCTTCTCTGCAGCAGCCAATTGCAAGATGAAGAACAAGGGAAGCTAATCCCTGAAGCGAGCTGCCAAAGCTAAATCAAGGGAGATGAGTTCCCTAAAAGCAGTGAAGTCTTTGAATGATCGAGACTTACTGGTCCTTGGCCGGTTAGACAACCAGAGTGGGTTTTCCTACTAATTCAGAGATCTGAGTATCTCTCACAACCAAGAGAAGAGAAGAAAGGCAAGGCACTTCTCTTCAGAGGACCTCAAGTGTCCTATTTATAGGCCCCATGGCCTGAGTGCGATCACCTCAAGCGTGGAAGCACGAGCGCATTCAAGGCATTTTACTGCGCCTTGATAACAGGAACGGTTTCCATTGGAACCGTACAAGGGAAAGAGAACGTCTCCCTCATAAAAGGCACTTATTGCGCCTAGAAGAAAGGGAATATCCTCCCTTGGAAACGTGCAAATCGGAGAATATCTCCCTCGATCAGCATGAAGAAAGGAGTAATCCTCCTCGTAACTGGCCCACGGCAGTTGGCCTCGGGAAAGCGACAGATGTTCCAGAGCGAACTTACCTAGCCGCGAAGCTACCCAGACGCGAGTCTACATGATTCCTCGGCGAATCTACATCCCAAAGCAGGATTGAAGGCGAAGCTGAACTCAACCATCATGGCGATGTTCATACTCCACACACCATCACAGCAGTTCAAAGTATTTCGAAGTCTGGGCTATTGCAGACTTTCGAAAACTTTGAAGGGGGTCTTGTTGACACTTAAAAAAGACAAGATTCTCATTGGTCCGAACGATGTCTAAACTTGTTGACATTTACAAAAGACAAGGGACAGACGAGCTGAAGACCAGTTTTCACCCACCTCCAAGGGACAAGGAAGCGATGGACTCCACTGATCCAGCAAGCAGAACAGTGAACCCGGATTGTTTCTAACAGACCTCAGCAGGTCTAAAATGCTAGCATTTAGCATTACATTAGCCCAAGGAGATAGCCTCGCTTGAGAGGCTAACATCATCCAGAGCACCGCCAGGAAGCTAACTGATAGCTTCGCCGAAAACCCTCTTTTCGGACTTCGCCGAAGACCCTCTTTTCGGACTTCGCCAGGAATTGCCTCTAGCTCCGCTATGAGCCTCAAAGCGGGCAGCTCCGCCATCAGCCTGCTATGGTCAACCTTTGACCAATCAAATCTCCTGATGAGATCGGATTCAATCTAATCAAATCTAATCAGGATTCAAATATGGCAGGTGATTGCCACAATCTCTTGACTCTCTTGAAACGAGTAAGTGGATCAAGGAGAATCAATCAACGATATGGAAAGGATCATAACATATCGGAAAGATCAACCGATTTGCCATTTTCTAGCTCCGCGGAAGCTATTATAGCCTCGCAGCAAGGCTACTTTCCAGATTCAAACAGATTCGGTTCAATCTGTTTTCTATATCTTCAAAGGGGACGATTATACCCTTACTTTCCCTATAAATAGCCCGTCAGGGGAACAAGGGAGGGGGATCGGATTGCAGAGGAAGGAGCCATCAATTGCCTTCTGATCGCAAGAATCGATCAATTAGCTTCTTCGACTGAGGCTTCTTCATAACGCACCGTGCGTTCTCGAATTCAGAGACCTTTTAGAGAATTGCTTTCTCTATCCAGGGTGTTGATACCCTAACATCGTCCTTCTTCTCAAGGAATCTCCGGAACCAGGCGAGAAGGAATTCCTTATCGAAGGCGATTTTGAGAAGCAGCAAGAGGGTTCTACCAATCCTCTATTCTCTGATTCCCGGAACCAGGCGAGAAGGGAATCTCATCGCTCGCATCGTCAAAGGGACAAAGTGGTCGCGCGCTGACCAGACTCCTATCGGCACACTTCTCCAGAATCTCTGAGGGGATCTACTTGTAATCTTTCTAAGAATACTTGTAATTTAGCTCCTCAAACCCTTTTTTGTAAGTTTTCCCCCTTTGCAAACATAATGGAAAACAACAGCAGTTGGCCTCGGAAAAGGGAAGATGTTCCTAAGCGAACTTATTCCAGAAGCGGAGCTACCCGGATGCGAAGCTACTCTCAGAATCGCGAATCTACATGATTCTTCGGCGAACTTATCCCAAAGCAGGATTGAAAGCGAAGCTGAACTCAACCACCATGGTGACGTTCGTACTTCACATACCACCGATCAAGCAGTTCCAAGTATTTCAAAGTCTGAGCCATTGCAGACTACCGAAACTTTGAAGGGGGTCTTGTTGACACTTAAAAAAGACAAGATTCTTACTGGCCCGAACAATGTCTAAACTTGTTGACATTTACAAAAGACAAGTGACAGACAAGCTGACGACCAGTTTTCACCCATCTCCGAGGGACAAGGAAGCAACTTGGACTCTACTGATCCAGCAAGCAGACAGTGAGCCCGGATTGTCTCTAAACAGACCTCAGCAGGTCTAAGATGCTAGCACTTTGCATCACATGAGCCCAAAGGGATAGCCTCGCCTGAGAGGCTAAGATCATCCAACTTCGCCTTGAAGCCATTTAAAGCTCCGCCAGGAGGCTAACTTATAGCTTCGCTTGAACTGCTGAAGCACAACTCCGCAGAGAGAGTTAGCTCCGCCTGAAGCCACACGCAATTGCGCAGGAAGGGTATGCGGTAGCTTCGCCACAGACGACATCTAGCTCCACCGAAGAGCTTTCTTCTGACTTCGCCAGATACTTCCTCCAGCTCCACTGTGAGTTCAAAGCGGGCAGCGCCGCTGCTGGTCTGATATGGTCGACCTTTGACCAATTAATCTCCAGATGAGATCAAATCTAATCAGGATCAAGATCAGATCTAATCAAGATCAAATCTGAGATCTAATTTGGCAGTTGATTGCCACAATCTCTTGACTCTTCTAAAACGAGTAAGAGGATCAGGAGAGATCTTTCAACTATATGGAAAGAATCAAAACGGATCAGGAGGATCAACCGACCTGCCATTTCTAGCTTCGCAGAAGCTGATCCTAGCCTCGCAGCAAGGCTACTTTCCAGATTTAAATAGATTTGATTCAATCTGTTTCTATATTTTCAATGGACAATTATACCCTTACTCTCCTTATAAATAGCCCATCAGGGGCACAAGGAAGAGAGACTAGGCACATGCGCAAGGACGACTTCTGAAAAGGAGAGAGGACTCCACAAGCAGAGACTTCTTCACAACGCACCGCGTGCACAAGAATTCAGAGACTTTTAGAGAATTACTTCTCTAATCAGGTGCTGATACCCTAATACCTTCTTCTCAAGGAATCTCCGGAACCAGGCGAGAAGGAATTCCTAATTGAAGGCGATTTTGAGAAGTAGCAAGAGGGTTCTACCAACCTTCTGTTCTCTGATTCCCCGAACCAGGCGAGAAGGGAATCTCATCGCTCGCATCGTCAAAGGGACAAAGTGATCGCGCGCTGACCAGACTCCTATCGGCACACTTCTCCAGAATCTCTGAAGAGATCTACTTGTAATCTTTTAGAATACTTGTAATTTAGCTTCTCAACTCTTTTTATTGTAAGTTTTCCCCTTTGCAAATCATGGAAAATAATAGGTAGTAAAAGTGCATATTTATATCATCACATTTACTATCATATTTCCCTATTTATTCTTTTAATTATGTACTATTACTAATGTTTTGTTATTTAATGTGTGCAGGCCTTGAGTAATTATTTAAATAAAGAATAAAGCCTAAATGAAGCCCAGAAGCCCAAAAAGCCCATGTGCAAGCCCATGTGCAAAAGTTGTAGTAATTTAGAAGTTTCTTATTACCTAACCTAATCTAAACTTGGATTTTTAAACTCTTTATTTAAAATCTAAGTGAGGAAAGGAAGGATAAGAAAGAACTCCTAATTGCTAAAAGAAGAGGAAAAGGATGGGCTTCTACTCAACCCTAGTTGCTTGCAGGACAAGGCTAAAGATAAAAGGAGAAGAGTGCAAAGATAAAATTCGTTTTAAAAGATTTGGATTTAGGGTAACTTGCTTCCCAAGTTATCCCGAATTTTCAAATAAAGAGTCGGTATGCAAAATCCAGAAGGATATACCCAGATAGACGGACCAGAGGAGGCCACGCGCGAATCGCGTGGCCAGAAGCTAAGCTACAGCCGCGGAAACGCGGCCATAGTCGCATTTCCGCGGCTCCCTGGATGAGGTTGACGTCCAGTTTTTGTGGGAGAGTTGTATCGGGACTCTACTTCTTCTTCTATCTCCTATAAATACCCCTGCAGAGCAACAGAGAGGGGCATCCAGAGACGAGAGCTTAGGGTTTTTCTTTAGATTTTCTCTCTAATTTATAGTTTGTAACTTAGGTTTTTTTTATGTAATTTTTACTTTCCTTTATGTAACTGAGAGGAGAAACGAGTTTCATGGAGGAAGGAGATCAAGCTTGTACTAAGGGTGACATCGGTGTAAGTAAGTGTTTTCTTTCATTGTTATTAGAATCGAATCGAAGTTTCTTTTTCTTCTTTACTCTTATTTTTGTTTACTTTTCTCTGATGTGTTTGTAATCCAAGTGAATTCGATAGCCTCGAGACTGCTTCGTCATTGCAAGTGCCCTTGATGGCCTATGGTGATGAATAACCATTCGTTGTTAGTTTAGCTCCGCCCTTTTATTCGTAGTATAGATCGAGAATGGAGAAGATCCTATACGCCATGCTTGATTGCCTTCAAAGACAAGGTAAGTCGTCGCAATGGATCCAAGGTATATGAGCACTGAAGAGGTAAGTACTTTTTAGGTTGTCTTTCTTTTCTTTTATTTCTTTAGTTTAGATCACCAACACCAACAACACCCAACTCTTCATCACTCATTTCGATTTCTTTGTATATGTCTATTTTCTGTCTTTCTCCACCTTCTCAATCTACCATCTTCTTCTAATTTAACTTTAAACTCAAATTTTCCTTCTTTCTTTTAAAGAACTAAAGAAGAACTTTAACCATACTTTGTATCCTAAAAGAAATCTTACTAAAAAAGCTTCCATCGCTAGTCCCTCCTTGTGGATCACGACCCGCATAGCCACTTACTATCGCGATAGAATTGAGTAACTTGCACATCTCTCTTTTAAAGTTTTGAAATTCTGTATTTTGTGTGCAGGTAAAACCTCAATCAAATTTTTTGCCCGTTGCCGGGGAGGGACGGTAAGTTGTTCTCTAAAAAAAAAACTAATTATTGATTTATTTATTATTTTTTTTGTTTTGCAGGATCAGAGAAGAGAAAATATACTGCAGCAAAGGACATATAGCAACTTTGTGCCTCTGCCCTAGAAGGTAGAGCAGCAGAGCCTACTACAGAGCCGCGCAAACGCGGCCATAGCCGCGTTTCCGCGGCCTGAGTAGTGAACTACTCACTATTTTTTTTCTGCAGGATGCTGGAAATTTAAAGCTATACTTGCTGTTCTGTTAATTTTTCTCTGTAATCACCCTGCACACTCTGCTAATTAATTAACAGTAACCTATTTGTTGAAAAATAAAAAAAATTAGACTCTTGCATCTTAGGCACGTGTCTATTTATTTTTTTTTAATTCTGTTGAAGAGTGCTGGCGACAAGGTATGTTTGCATTGCATATAGATTAGGAAACACTCTTAGCTGATTTACTGCTTTTTGAGTGATTACTTATCTACTGCTTTACACGTACACAAAAAAATTTAAGGGCATAACCCATAAATACATAAGGTGGGATTTCATCACCCTTCCTTGGCCCACAAATCATCTCCGTTGCACTCACAACCCTAACCCTAAATAAAAATTGACTAGACGTTGGCCCTAGGGACATTTCAGACTCAATTAGGAGATTATCCTAAGGGGGAAAGGTGTTGGAATTTGACTCCTGCTAATCAGTGTATAGGAAGGGGATTGAGGGCCGAAAGGCCGAAGGTTGGTGGTTACTTAATTAAGGAACGTCTTTGACGGATAACCTCCCACCAATCTTGCCCTGACTTGGCTGATTAGCTTGTGATCAAAGTCTGCATTATACCTCCCGTGGACAGTCTAACCAGTTAGGAGTCGTCTAGGTCATAGGTCTACCCTAACTTAAGTTAGAATTTTTTTCTTTTTTGTTTGCTCATTTGTTTGTTTTCTTTTTCTTTGTTTGTGTTTTTATTGTGTGATATGGCTTATAACAACAATTTTTCCAATTATAATGACAATCCATATTACACATCAACCTCTTTTTCGGATATTACCAACCGGCATATCATAACTTTAACCAACATAGTGTGCCAAATTGGTCTTATTCGAATCATTACATGCCCCAGTCCCAATACTATGAACAAGACTGGAATAATCATCACTACTCTTCACAGAGTCAATGGGGATACAACACCCCTGAGCCATATTGTCAACCACCTTTTCAACCATTCTCTTCATATACTTCTTTTACCACACCACCAATGTTTCAGTCCTCAAATGATCCATTCAATAAGTTAGAAGAAAAAGTGGATCGTTTGCAAGGTTTAATGAATGAGCAAATTTCTAGACTTTCAAATATTCTTGAACTAACCAACCAAGTTGATAGGAACCAAGAATCATTATGTCTAGAAGACCTTGATCAAATTCAATTTCATCACATTAATATGAACTTGATCAATCCCAATCCTTGGACAAATTGGCTAGTTTTAATTTCAATGAGATTTGAATTAGATTGTGAATGTGATCCTGATCCCCAACTTTGCGATTCAGTTTCCATCTTTGAATCTATGTTGACTCCGGTATTCTTACCCATTTGGACCATTTTTCTGAGCCAACATTTATTCCCGTACCCATAGATTTCAAAATTGAATCACCAATTTTGGATAGTCACATTCCATTGATGGGAAAAGAATGTGAATATCAATTCTTGGACTTGGACTCAACACTTGAACCGAAACTAACTCTCGAAACCCACGTCAATTTTCCCGAGTTTGTATTGGTTCCTGAACCTATCATTCTTGAGTCCAAGTCAACCATTCTACCAAGTCACATTCTTTTATTGGACATAGGTATAGACCATGATGACTCTGTGATGATTTTTCAGGACTGGTCATGTAAAGGAAGTAAGTTTTACGATAGGATCTTCCATGATCCTATTCATACTGGGGACTGTAAACATGTAAATAGAAAAGAGGTCAATAAAGGTAGGTTTCGTGAACTACCACATTATCTTGATTGGGTAGCAACGCGTGGACCATCAGACCACCACCGGAACCACCACCTTAAGGTAATATTTTCCTCCCCTTTCTTCTTTTTTCATGCATAAATGCATTCATTCATACATTGAGGACAATGCATGAGATAGGTATGGGGGGAGGATTTACTAACATACTAACATAGGTAGATACTAATAAAGATACTAAAAAATAAAAAAAAAATTTTTTTGAAAAGAGAACAATATTTTAACTTATCTTTTGAAAGAAAATCTAAGTTAGTCTTAAGAATTAGGAAAATCATGATTAAGATTTCTAAAACTTGGTCAAAATAAATAAATTGTTGAATTTTTAGGTATAGGAGGAAAAATTGAATAAGTAATTAGTCTTAATTTTTACCTTAATGAAATATATGCATATCTAATATACACTTACACATTTAGGATTCTAAGACAAAGACTCTTGTGCCTTATAAAAAAAATATATATAATAATATAAATAAAAAAATAAAGAAATTCACTATTAAGCTGGATACATGTGCCTCAAGAAGCATCAGTATTCACGCATAAAGGTGATTTTATAAATAAGTCCTTAGTTTTGTGGCCTAGTTCACTCGAATCCTTAAGTCCGTGGGGTGTTTTCTCACCCGGTGCCCTAAAATCGACCGGTTTGGGAGCCATCGACTTTAAGTTCGCTACATGGGTGGATTAGAAAGCCTAAGAAAACTAAGAAATATTACTTATATATGTACTAACACATCTAATAGTCAATTAGTTAGGTATGAGGGCCTCAAGAAGCCTTCATGCTTACACGAAAGAAAATTAGATGAGTTATACATATTAAAAATAATAATAATAATAATAAAGAGGCATGAGAAGTCCAAGTTAAAGAATCCCTAGTAACGATTCACAAGGATGCATATGACTTAGGGTAACGAAAAGACTATACAAAAATTCAATTTTGATTCTTACCTAAAATGGATAACAATTTATTATATAAAGACTAAGTTTAAGAATAAATAAAAATTAATCCTAAAACTTATAGATTACTTAGTCTCTTCAAACATATTTCAAATATTTTCCTTTTTATGGATTTTGTGGGTGTAATCCGCTGAAAACCCTCACGAGACAACACTCGTCCTCTAGGGTAACCTAGAGGTTTAACGGCTTGTTGCACATGCTAAGTGCAATCGTGATGCCTACGAAAGTGAGTTAGGATAGATTAGTTTTTCTTCTCTTATTCTTTTTGATTTTTACTCGAGGACGAGCAAAAAGATAAGTGTGAGGGTGTGATAGGTAGTAAAAGTGAATATTTATCATCACATTTACTATCATATTTCCCTATTTATTCTTTTAATTATGCACTATTACTAATGTTTTGTTATTTAATGTGTGCAGGCCTTGAGTAATTATTTTAATAAAGAATAAAGCCTAAATGAAGCCCAGAAGCCCAAAAAGCCCATGTGCAAAGTTGTAGTAATTTAGAAGTTTCTTATTACCTAACCTAATCTAAACTTGGATTTTTAACTATTTATTTAAAAATCTAAGTGAGGAAAAGGAAGGATAAGAAAGAACTCCTAATTGCTAAAAGAAGAGGAAAGGATGGGTTTCTACTCACCCTAGTTGCTTGCAGGACAAGGCTAAAGATAAAAGGAGAAGAGTGCAAAGATAAAATTCGTTTTAAAAGATTGGATTTAGGGTAACTTGCTTCCCAAGTTATCCCGAATTTTCAAAATAAAGAGTCGGTATGCAAAATCCAGAAGGATATACCCAGATGGACGGACCAGAGGAGCCACGCGCGAAAGCGCGTGGCCAGAAGCTAAGCTACACAGCCGCGTTTCCGCGGCTCCCTGGATGAGGTTGACGTCCAGTTTTTGTGGGAGAGTTGTATCGGGACTCTACTTCTTCTATCTCCTATAAATACCCCTGCAGAGCAACAGAGAGGGGCATCCAGAGACGGGAGCTTAGGGTTTTTCTTTAGATTTTCTCTCTAATTTGTAGTTTGTAACTTAGTTTTTTTTTTTTTTATGTAATTTTTACTTTCCTTTATGTAACTGAGAGGAGAAACGAGTTCATGGAGGAAGGAGATCAAGCTTGTACTAAGGGTGACATCGGTGTAAGTAAGTCTTTTCTTTCATTGTTATTAGAATTCAATCGACGTTTCTTTTTTTCTTTACTTTTGTTTTTGTTTACTTTTCTCTGATGTGTTTGTAATCCAAGTGAATTCGATAGCCTCGAGACTGCTTCGCCATTGCAAGTGCCCTTGATGGCCTATGGTGATGAATAACCATTCGTTGTTAGTTTAGCTCCGCCCTTTTATTCGTAGTATAGATCGAGAATGGGGAAGATCCTATACGCCATGCTTAATTGCCTTCAAAGACAAGGTAAGTCGTCGCAATGGATCCAAGGTATATGAGCACTGAAGAGGTAAGTAATTTTTAGGTTGTCTTTCTTTCTTTTATTTCTTTTTAGTTTAATCACCAACACCAACAACACCAACTCTTCATCACTCATTTCGATTTCTTTGTATATGTCTATTTTCTGTTTTCTCCACCTTCTCAATCTACCATCTTCTTCCTAATTTAACTTTAACTCAAAATTTCCTCCTTTTTTCTTTTAAAGAACTAAAGAAGAACTTTAACCATACTTTGTATCCTAAAAGAAAACTTACTAAAAAAGCTTCCATCGCTGGTCCCTCCTTGTGGATCACGACCCGCATAGCCACTTGCTATCGCGGTAGAATTGAGTAACTTGCACATCTCTCTTTTAAAGTTTTGAAATTCTGTATTTTGTGTGTAGGTAAAACCTCAATCACCCCCTCTAGGTGATTTCAACACTTCTGTATTTTTTTAGAGAGATTGCATCCCTATCATATGACGTATTTATCTTTCATTCGTGTCCCTTTCTAGTAACTACTGTACTATAAAACCAACAAAAAAAAAGTTGGAGGCACCAAGTTACTTATATCGATCTGAGGATATGAAAAAAAATTATAAAATTATTAAAAGTAGTTGAATGAAAAACTTATGTTAAAATTATATGCATCTAATTATATAAACATGTAATACAAAGAATTATGTCTGAATCGAAGTAAATTGAATGTTATTTTTTTATTTTTTTCAATTACATGAAGGTTTTTTTTTTCTGTGATACTTATTTGCTGTAATCTTCTATAGGAATTTCTAAATTAAATTGAAATCCTATGGGCCCTGTGCATTTTGCCCCGAGAAATTTTCCTACACAATCCTGGTATATATATGTATATTCATATATACATACACATGTGTGTGTAAGCAACGTCGAATACTTGGATGGGTTCCAATATATATACATATATATGTGTATATATGTGACACATAGATATGTATATATACACATATGTGTGTGTATAGAGAGAGAGACTTGTGTCCTTTCAAAAGGATTTGAGTCCGAATCCTTCCAACTCAAATACAACCCTCCGACATTTGAATACAAGATCCACTCCGTTAAAGCTGATTTATATTATTTCAAGTATCTATAAATTAAAAATCAAGTGTTTTGAATACTTTTTGCCCATTCATCAAGCAGCGCAAAATGGACGGTCGAAAGTAGTGAGTTGGTTAGATCTCTGTCTTTAGACATACAAAATCTCGATACCAGCCATCTGATATGATCTAAACATTTAAAAACCCCTATAAACTAATTTTTGTTAGGTTTCAAATGTTCTACACCGTTACATTAACCAACTCACTATTTAGGCCATCCGTTTTCCCCCTACTTGATGGATAGGCAAAAAGTATTCAAAACACTTGATTTTTATTTTATAAATAATTGAAATAATATAGATCAACTTTAACGGAGCGGATCTTGTATTCGAATGTCGGAGGGTTGAATTTGAGTAGGAAGGATCCACACTCAAATTCTTTTGAAAGGACACAAGTCTACATATACATATACATATACATATACATATATATATATATATATATATATATATATATATATATATATATAGACTTGTATCCTTTCAAAAGGATTTGATCCCGGATCCTTCCCACTCAAATTCAACCCTCCAACATTCGAATACAAGATCCACTCCGTTGAAGTTGATCTATACTATTTCAAGTATCTATAAACCAAAAATCAAGTGTTTTAAATACTTTTTGCCCATCCATCAAGTAGGGGAAAAACGGACGGCCTAAATAGTGAGTTGGTTAGTTTAACGGTGTAGAACATTTGGAATCTAACAAAATTAGTTTATAGGGGTTTTTAAATGTTTAGATCATAATGAAATAGCCGGATCGAGAATTTGTATGTCTAAAGACATAGATCTAACCAACTCACTACTTTCGGCCGTCCATTTTGCGTCGCTTGATGGATGGGCAAAAAGTATTTAAAACACTTGATTTTTGGTTTATAGATACTTGAAATAGTATAGATCAACTTCAACGGAGTGGATCTTGTATTCGAATGTTGGAGGGTTGAATTTGAGTGGGAAGGATCCGGGATCAAATCCTTTTGAAAGGATACAAGTCTATATATATATATATATATATATATATATATACACACACACACACACACACACACACACACACACACACACACACACACACATACATACATATATATATATATATGAAGTTGAGAAAATTATACAACCTATCTGGCCTCAATGAAAAGCAGTTTTTCAGCTGGTAAGCAGTCCAATTAATGTTTGGTTACTAAGCTGCTGAGTCAAAAAGCACTTTTCAGCACCTTATTGGTTAAGCGGCTCAGAGTTGCTTTTACAAAAAAAAAAAGCAAACGGAATTTATTTAGTAGACAAAATCAGCCCTTAGAAAAAGTAATATTGAAGAGCATATAGCAAGTGATCCTAGAGAAATGGATCAAATACTGATGATATTGCTCGCAATTTGGTAGAACTAGGATAAACATGTATACAACATGATCTATGAATGTCAATAAAACTTTGAATTTTCAGATATTCATCAACTCAAGTATTTGGTGTAATGATAATATATTTTATTTTAATCCACCAATTATTTATGCTAAATGTATTCATACTTTATAAATTATTTATTTATTAATTTAGATTAAAAAATTGATATGAAAATTGGAAGTTTCAGATACATATATTTAATATAAATAACTGTTTAATTTGGTGATTTTTACTCAACAACACCTCATTCCATAAATTTATCAAACACACTTACAACAACTTAACAATAATTTAGCAGCATCAAAATTTTTTTATCAAACATAAAATATCAGGTAACATAATACAGCTCACCTCAGGAACTTGCATTCAGTGAAGCACAGTTCAGCGGATGAGGGTGAAACAAGACCGTCGACATGCTACATGCATGTGTCCAAAATGGAAAATTATCTCAATGGATCACGTGAAGCGCACGTGCAGAACGACTATAAAACATCCTCATCACTCAACGCCTGTCCAAAAGGGTAAAAAAAACAAAAAACAAAAAACAAAAAAAAAAACAAAAAGAATCATCAATGGGAGTAGAGAAGCAGGTGCTTAGGGCCGGCACCGGCCCCAAGGTCGTCCGCGGCCAGAACGTCACCGTCCACTGCACCGGCTTCGGTGGGCCCCTTTCTCCATTCCAACCTCCATTATTCTTTGGGATCTTTTCAAGATTATACGATTGGTTAAGCTCTGACAGCATGTTGTTGTGATCTTAGAAATGATTATTTTCTTGAATTTATTTTATGCACTGAATCATGCTTGTGCAGGTATTTTCCGAAAACCTTTTCAAGATTTTCCAATTTCCATCAGCCATTAATTAGACTTGATAATTTGGTGATTGAGTTTCAAATGATTAATAATTTATTGCGGAGATTGGTTGCTAGATTCTAATTTTTCCCCCTTAAGTATAGCATATCTTGATGCAGTGTAGCTGTACCTTTTAAGATATTTCTACATTTCACTTGGTGGGGTTTTTTAGATCTCGGCTCTGATGATCTATTACTTGCTATTAATCATTGGGTATAACTGATTGGTGAATAGGGATTTCTTATTCCCATCTTTGAATAGCAATTGCGCGTCAATTTATTAGATGGTTTCTTATTTGGACATGTTTAAGAACCGTTTTCATCCCAAACAATCATATATGTTCTTTAACTTATGTTTGGAGAACCTCACTAAAAGTTGTTGACAAGTTATTACTCATGCCCCAAACTCACATTACACACAAGTCAAATTCGGTTGGATGTTTTATACTCTTAGATTTCAGTGTCTTACGCTATTTTCTTGTTTATTTGAGATCCTCCTGTAGTTTGACTGATTGAAACGGGTGTAGAAATATTTTACTTCTACCTTTTGCGCGATCCCCCCCTCGATGCTTCCCAAAATTTTCTTCCAAAACAATCCTGTGACATTACACATAGTCCATGTTGTTCCTGAGCCAAATCATGCGTGTATTACAATACAAGTATCAATTTCTAATTATCGCAAGCTTATAGCTTGTTCTCCCGCTTTATAACTGCTGACTTTCTGTAAACTTTCTCTTTAATTTGCATATCATTTGGGAGCTGGTGAAGATGCCACCCAAGGATGAAGAAAAATGTTTAGCCACTTGGGGGCATGAGACAGTGGACCAACTCTTCCTTTTTCTTTTTATTATTCTTTTTTTTTTTTCTGTTCCACCTAGGCATTTTCCAGAAGAAATCTGGACATAGAGATAATAATCAGATCTCCTGTATTAAGTCTTGATATGTGGCTTCTGTAATATTGCATTCCTTTCTTTAAGTTTTCCTTCAGGTATCCCATTTGAGCGTCTCTTCTTGTGGTGTGTGGTTTATGTGATTGTTGAACACTAAGAAACTTTGCTGCGAGTTGACTGCTCGCAGAAAGTTCATTGATGGTTTTTTACAAAATGCTTCCAGGAATTGATTTCACCTTACTGCCAAGGATCAGTAAGTTCAGTTCCATGCCTCTTGGAAGGAAATTACCTCTTGAATTTCTCCTCTTGGCTGGTGTACTAGGGAATGTTTTGGTGCCTTGATTGGGATGGGAAACTGGAAAGTCTTTTGACATTTAGGCTTAGATTTGTCAGGATTTTATTAAGAAACTAACATTTGTCTTCAGTTTTAATTTTTATTTCCTTAAGTGAGCTCTAGATTTAGTAGTAGTTTAATTTCATCTTTTAGGTAATTGAAATCAAATAGTATTATAGGAGAGGGTGCATAAGATTTCTGTTAGCGCAGCAGTTACTGTTACATGTGAGAAATACTGCATTAACAATAACCAAAAAAAATATATTAACAATAACCAAAAAATATATGGTAATTTGTCCTCTGGTTTAGGACTTATTTGCAAGTCTTTTTGGGTACTTCATTTGAGATGATGATTGATGAGCATTTCTTATTTTGTAAAGATTTAAAGGCTGATATTGTAGCAATAATGCAGGAAAGATGACTATTGAAATGTGTAGTTAGTCTTTCTCTATCTATTCTATTCTCCCTCTTATTCCCCTATTTTCTCTCTCTTTTCAGATGTGGACAGCATCCTTTAATCTTCTTTAAACCCATATCCCTCAACCCCAAAATTCTAACATTGTAATCTACTAGGCTAGGTTACATAACCTAATGCTGTTTGCTGTTTCATCTTGATGGAAATCGGTTATTTGAATGGGTATACTGTAGGACCACTATGTTATCAGCTGCTGTGTATGTATCTTTACCATTTTATTTTAATAACCGATAATCTTGAGAGGATAGAGGATAAAATGTCTTTGCTTTTGTTGCCTTCAGTAAGTATATATAAGATATTTTACTGCATTTCCTGTTCAAGGTTCTTTTTCTGGGGGAAGTCTGAGTGGAGTAAAATGGGATAGCTTATTGGAGATCATCTGAGACATAGTAGAGGCTTTCTTTAAGGGGAGACACTGAAGATCTGTATGAAACAAGAGGAAGGCTTGAAAAGAGTCGGAAAATAGTTGGGTTAGTTTTATTTCTTTTGTGTCTTGGTCTTTTCCAGAGAACTAAAAATGTGAGACTGAATTAGATTGAAGCTTCTAACTTGTTTACTCCAAAAGGTTCATCTGATGCATTTCTTCTCTCATGCTTATATTCTTAAGTTGACCCAATTAATTGAAATTATTAATACCAGACCTATATCTTCTTGGATGGAATCTGAAATTGAATAACTTGGTTTGTTAAGAGAAGTCCAATCAGATGTATTGGTACATGAAGATGCCCGAATAGAAGGTGCAACATATCACTTCTTTGCTTCCTTCCCTCATTTAAGTGTTGCTTCGGAAGGGCCAGTTTCATGTACTTGAATACTGCTCCTTTTTGGCTTGTTTTGATCCCTTGGATCTCATGGGTTTTGGGTTTGTCTAGATAAATGCATTTTCTCCCGTCTCCAGAATTGATTCTTGCCTTAGTAAATATATTTTATTTACGACTATTATAATTGGTTTTCAAGTTTTGGTACCAGTCCATGATATTGATTATTGCTCATATGAACTAAACCAATGAGATATGACATTGAATATATGAGTATAATCTCAACAGTGCCATTACTTGTATCTGAGTTTAGACGAAACCATTATTTGAAGATGGTTCAAATGATTTTTCATGGTTTGCCTTGCGAATTTGAATAATTGATTCATGTTTTTAAGTTGTCCCCTAATATTAGCCTGCCACCGGGTTTCCCTCTTGGGGACGACATCAATATTGCCCATAATTGGAATTACTTTCAAGTTTTGGAACCGATTTGACTACTCTGAACATTGTTTTGCACAACATAAGGAGATGATCTTGATTTAGTTAGTAGTCAGATAGCAATTATACTTTTACTTTGTTGGGATTTTGTTGTAAGGAGGTGAATATATTTTTTTATTAATCATAGTTGATAGAAACCTTCATTTACTTTTCTTTGTCATGCTTAAGGTTGAATATATTTTTATTACGATCTGGGACCTTTGGTCTTTGTCTTCTGTTTTCCATATTATAGCTATACTTGTAGTTTATCTCAGTACTTTTAACAGTGTGCAGCAGGTTATTGCGACTTGATTAGGGAAATTTACTGAAGGAATTGTCTATTCAAATTATGTCTTTATTTTTTGGTCTTTCGCTTGATATCATGGTTCTCTGGCTTGACTCTCATAGGAGAGTTTTCTGAGTAATATGCCTGAATAAGTAGACTAGCTTACATGATGGCGCCTTTTATCTTTCACAAGCTTTCAACAACAGTCCCACATTAACCAACTTATGGACAAGTTTTAACTACATTAGGACTAGTTAGGTCTACATGTAGCTTAAAGGATGGAAAGGAATTGGTAAAACTGTCAACAACACATGAAAGAAGCTTTTATCCCAAACTTTTGGGGTCGGCTGCATGAACCCGTTTCTTCCATTCTCTAAATGTCCATCTCCTTGGTTAACATGTCATTTCATTGTAAAACTATCAACTCTAAGCATCTTATTGCTTATTCTCATATTTCCTTCCTTCCAAATCTTGTTCATGTTAACTGTATTAGACTGACCATATCGTTACCCAACATAAAGTGAAATACTGCATTATGAATACAAAAGTTACATGAATGAAATAATTGCTTCATTTCCATCTGGAGCAGTCTATTGAGATTCAGACCATAGTTCTATTGCTGGGGATTTTCATGAATTGTAGTGCTTGCCTGCATTAACAGGTTAATTCATTTTTTGACTGTCTACTCATATATGAGTATCTCTCATGCCTGCATGCAACTGTATTATATCACTAATTTTCTTTGTATTTTCATACACATCAATTGGGCGTCAAATAATCCATTCAAATCCTTAAATGAATACTGCAAAAGTACTGAAGTACCTTTTGGGGCTCATTGTAAATAAATAATGTAAAATTTCTGAAGTACTTTTGCCTGAGAGCTAACGTGCATTGATGTCTCTGGGTAGCGTCCGTTACTTTTTTCCCCCAGAGTAAACGGTGGACCTAGCAAATACCCCCCTCCGCGTTGCATTAATAAGACTTTAATGAATACACCCTGAAAGCACCCAATAATAACACATAACATAAAAACCTCCCGAACATAACAGTTTCGACGCACATGCAGGTGCAAGGGGAGATATAAAACAACAAAATATCAGTAAGAGAACTAAGAGGCAAGCCAAAGAAGCACATGACCCTCTCTGAGACAAAATAAAGGTTGACTTTAAAACCAATGACCGTTTTACGGTCAACTTGTAAAGCAAAGTCAGAGGTTCCGAAAAGTCCGATCACATATCTGCTGAGTCGCTGCTGTCGCCCCCTCCTCTGTTCCGACTAACTGTCAGAGGCCCCTCTTGTTTGTACTGGCGCAATCCTCATCGCTGTGTCTGGATCTGCTTGAAAGTGAATAAAAGTGTGAGAAGCATAAAAAGTTTGGGAGGATGATCTGACCTTGTTGTTAAAAATTTTATTATTTTTTTCCCACCAAATTTTCCAAAAAACTGCGGCCGCCGATAAATCCCAAATGACCCTCTCGTTTTTGTGAGAATCTAATCTCCAAGCTGACCACAAATGATAAGTAGATTCAGGGAGGTGTGGGACACGCAGAGACATGCTTTTGGCCAATGATCCCCAAGCCTGACTGGAAAAATTACAACCAAGAAACAAGTGATTAATGGTTTCTTCACCCGCCATACATAGTGGGCAGAGTCTCGGACCTAGCCAGTTTCATCTTTTCAAGTTGTCTCAGGTCAGGGTCACTCTATTGATAACCAATCAGAGGAAGGTCCTGACCTTCAAAGGGGTTTTGATATTCCAGATGGTTCTAGAGAATGGGCGTTGCCCCCGTCATTGAGTGTCAAGTAAGCACTCTTAACGGAGAGGCTCGTTTAGGGTCTCATTCCCAAGCTGGACCATCTCTATCTCCCTCGTATTCCGGTAGATAGGCGGTGGAAGGCTGAGCAGTTCTTTTTAGAAAAGGATTTCCTGATCCACATCACACACCTTAACGTTCCACACACTATGGACTCAGTGAGAGCTTACCAGCCCATCCTTATCTCTCGCCGCTGAGTAAAAAACCGGGAAGAGGGACTTCAATGGGACGTTCGAGCACCAAATGTCTTTCCAAAATTTGGTGGCCCTCTCATTTATGACTTCCATAGCGATAACCTGGATGATGCCTTTTACGGTCATCAAAACTTTCCAAAAAAGAGACGAGGATGCCATATTTGTGGCCCTGTCCGACCACCATCCCGAGTGGGGTCTCTAGTTGTGAGCCACCAAATATGCCCACTTCTGACCCGAATATTGAAAAAGTTTTCACCACAACTTGAGAAGCAATGCTTTGTTGAAGCCACGAAGATTGATGTCCCCAAAACCATCATACTCTTTGCGCTTGCAAACTCGCTTCCAGTTGACAATAGAGAAACCCTTCCTTTCTCCATGCGCTCCATTCCAAAGAAGTTTTCTTCTAAGAGAATCAATCTCCCTTTCCACCCATCTAGGAGAGAGAAGGAGAGGAAGTATGTAGGAATGACAGAGAGAACAGAGAGAACCGCGTTAATCATAGTGAGTCTATCTCCTAAAGAAAGCAGTCTTCCTTTTTAGCCTGCCAATCTCTTATGCACCTTCTCAATCAAAGGTACCCATTGAGGTCTGTTGAGTCTTCTCTTTGTAAGGGGTAAGCCCAAGTACGTGATGGGCAACCTCTTGATAGGACAATAAAGATCAGGGATATAAGAAGCTCGTGAGAGTAATTTTTTCGAGGAAAATCAAGGTGCTCTTATGGAAGTTAATCGAGAGCCTAGACTATCTCTCAAAGCAGAACGAGACCCATTTTAGAATCATGGCTTGCGCCAAACGTTCCTTCCCAAATATAAGGGCGTCGTCTGCAAAATGAATGTTGAAGACCATATTAGTTTCATCTCGATAGCCCAAACCCTTGATAAGACCCAATTTCGATACCGAGAGATCATATGATGAAGGCCATTGGGGACAAGACAAATATTAGGGGAGAAAGGGGCCCCCCTTGCCTGAGACCCCTCTTACAAGACATCTCCCAACCTTGGATACCGTTTATTAGCATGGATACCTTAGCTGAAGTAAGCCAAAGCTTGATCCATGAGATCCATGTAGGGTTGGGATTTGAATCCCAACGCCAGTAGAGTCTCCACAACACAGTTCCACTCTACCATTTTATATGCCTTTTCGAAATTCAATTTCAGCATAAACCCCTTTAAAATCCAATTTCAGCATAAACCCCTTTATGTTGAAATGCTTAGAGAATTGGACACTTCTTGAGTTGTCGCTACGGAATCAAGAGAGCTTCTGTCCCTGAGGAAGCCCGACTGGTGATCCCCAATAAGATCTCCTAGTACATTTCTAAGTCGGTTTGCCAAAACTTTGGAGATGAGCTTAACTGACAAATTCAAAACGCTAATCGGCCTGTAACCCCTATCTATTTTGACTCACTCTTATTTGGAATCAGTACAACATGAGCATAATTTAATCTCTCGAGATGAATGTTCCCCTCATGCAGACTGTCCAAGAGATTAATCACCTCTGGTTTGACAATGTCCCAAAATTGGCGATAGAAGAGTATTAGGAATCCATCCGGTTCCGGAGACTTATCCGCTCCTAACCCCCAGATTGCGGCTTTAACCTCTTCCTCAAAAAGGGGTTGGTAATATATCAAAGAGCTTCAAGGTTCCCCCCTGTGGCTGTGAGGTGGCCGGAACGTATCCGGACCATTTGGATGCGGAGTTACCACCGAAAACATTCTTGAAATGATTGCAGATAGCATCCCTAATCCGGTTCTCGTCCTCTATGATTACCCCTTCCGCTTCAAGCCTCAAGATCTTGTTCTTTCTATTCCGCATGTTAGCTATTTTGTGAAAAAAAGCAGTATTGAGGTCTCCTTGTTTGACCCAATTCATTTTAGCTATTTGGCTCCACGTGATTTCCTCCTTTAAGAATATTTGATGGATCCTGCGTCGCAGATTTTGCAGCTCCTGTAATTCATCCTGGGTAAGGTCCCTTTCTTCTTGACGTTTCTCCTAGACATCTATGTCCATTTTCACTGGCCTCTTAAATATTGTGGACCGACCCGAAAGAACCTTGTTCCCACCTACGAAGGGCTCTACGCAGGCGTCTCATCTTAGCGGACAACACCTCAGCAGCACTCAGACAGTTGACAGGGGTGTCCCAACTATCCTTAACCACAGACCGACATTACGGTTGCTCCAGCCACATCTTCTCGAAGCAAAAAGCTTTCGCTTCACGGTGGTCAATTCTCCAGAAGAAAGACATAACGGGGTATGATCCGACATGGGTCTCGGCTGGGAAGACAGACTACTTGATTGCTTTGTTCATAGTTTGCTCACGACTCTGTTCTGGTAGGAAGATGAATTTAATATATTTGGAAAACTGATAACTGTTCGCTTCTAGGGGATAATATACACTGGTGTTTATCCACTGCTAGGTTGACTTCATTATTGTTTTTCTGTAGTTAGACAATTGTTTAAATGCTTTAGCGAAGCTCCCCCTTCCGCCTCTCCTCTCTTATCTCACCTTCTCTAGTAATGTTAATTGTTAAGAGTTGTTTTCTTTTTATTGATTTTCTTGCAGGCAAAAATAGGGATCTGTCACAAAAGTTTTGGAGGTACAATATTTTTATTTTATTCCATTTCCCTTCTTGCATATTGCTATTTTTCAGATAGCTTCATTATGCATCCCTATCAAAAGGTGACTTTAGCATTACTTTTAATTCTCAGTACTAAAGATCCCGGACAGACTCCATTCACATTCAAAATTGGCCAAGGCTCAGTCATAAAAGGTAATTGTGTACATTTTCTTAATCTCCTCATGCATCTTAGTATTTTTGCTGCTCTATAATGAAAAACTTGACTGTAGGAAAAGTTTGATGGAAAATGAGAATTTCCATATCATTCAATAGATATACTTGGTAATAAATATGAAAGGAAAAGGACGGATAGTCTAGTAGATGTAAGGGATAAAGGTCATTTTGTCACTTTTCCTCACTTTCACTAATCTCTCTCTCTCGTGGAAGTAGTTTTCTTTAAGTTAGTCCCAATACATTTGTCTTATAATCCATCAAACTTCATCGATAACATTCAAACAACCTCTTTAACTTAAACAAACTAATAAAAAAAAGAGAGATTAAAACATACTAGTGAATTTACTTCTAGTTCATGAATAAAAATATGATAAAACATTTTTTCTCCCATTACTTTACAAGATAGCAAATGAATTCTTCTAAATTAATTTGAAGAAATAATAAGTAGTTTAACTTTATATCTCACCATTAAAAATAACTATTTTTGCTAATAAAATCTTCTAAATGTATTTAATTTAATTATATAATCTCTTACATGTTAGACTTTGTAGGCCAGGGTTTTTTTGGAAATAAATCTCTTAATATCACTTTCTGTTTTTTTTATCTTTAAAACTAAACTGCTAACATTCATTCCGAGTCCTGATATTAACATATGAGTGAAATTTTCGGACTCAAACCCTATTCCTATAATATTCGAGACAAGTCACTGTTTTTAGTTTATCATATACATAATTGGTTCTCAATAAGATTCTTCGAGAACTCTTATATTAGTATCCTTGTATTGTTTAAGATCTTCCAAACTAAATAACTACTTGATCTTTTAACCTCCTGTTAACAAATGTCTTAGTTGTTTTGTATCTCTGTATTTTGTAACTTTCCAACACTATAAACTAAACAACTTAATACGTTGCTAGGTTATGCAATCTCAGCCTTTAAAATTTATAACGACAAATTTGATTGTACTGAGCACTATTCATATTTTTTTAGTCACATTGGATATCATTAAAATCAGGTCAAGGTTGAATTAGAAATTAAAGTGATATTTATTATACTTTTTAACTAGGCGAAGAAAAGACTTTGTTCAAATAAACCTTTTAAACAAGTCATTATGGATCCATAATTTTGACAATTGTATTTGTATCTAAACATCTCAGATATATACACATCATCCTCCTCTTATTCTTTTTCGTGGGATTATGCAGACTTTATTTTCTGCAAATAAATTACTCTTATCTGTCTATCTGTTCATTCGTTTTGGGTTAGAACAATAGCAAAGTCACCCGTAATTAACTATTTATTAAATTCTTTGAATAAGGGGCTTTTTGCAAATATGTGTCCTAGATATGACATCCTAAATATGAATTTACAACTATCAAACATGGATCCATAATTTTAAGAATTGTTTTAACTAAAACATCTCACACACATTACCATCATCGTCCTCTCCTTGGTTTCTTTGTTCTTTATGTGCTTTATTTTCTGCAAATAAATCTTTCTTAAATGTCTACGCACATTTTTTTTTATCTTTCTATCTATCTGTTCAAATTGTGTCAGAACAATATCAAAATTATGCTAAATCTAACTCCCTACTAAAGCTATGAATAAGGGCCTTTTTGCAAATGTGCATCCTAAACATGGCATTGTAAACCTGATTTTTTTTAAAAAAAAATCTTTACTTTAGGATCACAAGTAAATTAAATCTTGTCATTTTTTATTTTTTATTTTTATCACCTGCATTATGCATGTGCATTTTGACTGATAGTAATTTGACAGCTCATCTAGCTAGACTCCTATAGTTCTCGATGGTCAATGGAAATACTACTTAGTTCTCGATTGTGGCAGCATAATCTGAATTAAAATTTGATGGTAATAATGACAGGTTTGTAGGGAGGATTATTTGCATTTAGTGACATTCTCGTGTTTGAAGCATCACAGGTGATTGAAAAGAAGTCCATTTTTAGCGTCACACAACTAAAACATGTCATCTAGTGCATTATCTGTCAGCATACAATTGTGTGCATATTAGGGCTGCTCTCTGCTTTTTCCGGGTTAATGTACCATAACGTCAGATATGCCACACATCTTGTTGACCCGAACATTTACCCATTCAATATTCTGGTCGGGTTTTGGCCTGGATCATCATGTGCAGAGAGTGGCAACCAGAGTTGGGGTGGGTTGGATATTCTTCTGCATGCTTCTATCACCATCAATTCTTCATCTCTTATGCATCATATCTTGATAGTCTTGATCTGCAGGATACTGATCCAAGCTCTATACGTTTCCAAGTATAGCTTCTCATTTACGTACAGGAAAGGCAAAATCTAGGATAGGGTCACCGGTCAAAATACATGTGCGTCTGATCAAAGGGAATTAAAGAAAAATCTTTTAACTGTTTTGCATGATGCCAGACAAATTCATCTGTAAAATAACAATAATCCACCTGCTGGTTCTTTTTTCTTTTTCTTTCTTTTTTCTTTTTTCATTTCCCCTTTGTTAACCAAGTCACAAACATGTTAAAAGTTTGATTATGTTGTGTTGTAGTTGTGTTACTCACAATCTGATAACTTCTTTTTGTTCTTCTTTCTTCTGAACATGTTTATGGTGTACTAGTTTTATATTTCTCAATTGTAGCAGTTTTCTGCAGTCAACACTCTAGTAGTTTTCTCAGTATTACAGCAAGGGCTTGTGAGTTTCTAGCTGCTTTGGTGTCACTTAAATTTGAAAAATGTTCTTTTTATTTGGTATAGTTTATTACTGTATAATACGGTGTTACTTGGTGCATGCATATGCTGATTTTTAGTTCATTTGAGGTTTGTCCAATTTGATGACTGTCGGACCAAGTTTGAACAGTATCCCAAATGTGATCCATCCAGTTTTGAGTCTGCCTTCCATCACTCACAATGCTGAAATGTTGGATTTTTGGTCAGGTTGTATACTGCTAGATTTTGTGGTTTATTTGGACTTACAACTGTAAATGTTGAGGATTGAGGAGTAAACCTTCGCTTAGGTGGCAATATTCTCTTGTTATGATAAATTTCAAGCCAATCATGTCCTGTAAGACTGTGGAACAGTTTCTTCAAGTTCTCATGAACATAAAGGCGATTATGCCTTTTGAGAATATTGAGCATATCATCATATTTGGACACCTATAGGCTTGCATATTGTTTTAATTGCCTTCTTCACCATTAGTTGTGTCTTAATTTTCAAAAACTTTGACATGTTTAAAATAATCCTGTTATTCCTCGGAAAAAAAACCTTCTCTTTCCTTATTATTTGCCTCATTGATTTGATTAATGTTAGCACCATTGGTTTACTAGATCCTATTGTCTCAGAGTGTTCTGTTTGATTCTCCTCGCTGATTAACTCTATGACTTGCCTTTTCAGAAATGATAGTTGCAATTTATGATGAGACAAATTTCAAAACAAATGTCTTTCATAGTACATGTTGGTCTGGTCATTATCTTTAGAATTCTCGGTTTTCATTTTTAGTGGGTTGACTGTTTCTTTCCTTGTTTCTCTCTTCCCTCAAATTACATGATCTACTAGGTCCCGTGTAGATGGTGTATGACCAGGATCATTATTCCAAATGTTTTTACGTGTTATTCTAGTTATAGAAATTTGTTTATAGGGAAACTGGATAGCATTAATCATTCTCTTGTTAGAAAATCATGTGTTTCTCGGTCAACACACTATTTGTATCTGTGTATCTTTTATTTAATTGCAATATCCTTACCATTGCTTCATTGTCTTGCTATTCTAGAATTTATTGCAGATTTCAAGCTAACAAACTTTGTTGACTCTACATATTTGTGAAAATTTCTGTTTGTCTGGGACTACATCAGTATTCTCTTTACAAACTGTAAAAGGAAAACAAAATGTAAAATTTGCATTTTATGGTTTTAATTACCGACTGTAAATAATAATAACAAGAACAAGTAACTATTTAATTCGTCGGGACTTCAACTCTCACCAATTGCTCATTGTTTCTAGGTTGGGATGAAGGTGTGCTGGATATGCAAATAGGAGAAGTCGCTCGCCTTCAGGTAGTTGTTGTGCATCATGATCTTAACGACGCGTGGAGTACATATATTTGCTTGCACAGAAAAACTGAAGGTTCATTTTTTCCCCTCTTCGCAGTGCTCTCCGGACTATGCTTATGGAAGCAGTGGATTTCCAGCATGGGGAATACAGCCTAACTCTGTTTTGGTCTTTGAGATCGAAGTGCTTAGCTCACAGTAACTGCAAATGAGTGCTTTTAGAACCTCGCCAAGTATCTGAAAAATCTTTTGGGCTCGTAATATTATTTCTAGTGGAAGTAACGTGTCCATGAACTTGTCTCTCGTTTGACTAGGCTATTTTAGTTGCTGTTTGTATTAGTGTCCGAAGTTTATTGCTCTAGTCTCTATCAATCTGGGAATGCAGTGATGTAATTCCTTGGATATATCTGAGGTTTGTGAATTGCCTGGGATCAATATGATAGGCCAAGTCAGACATCAAATTGCTTCGATTTGATTATCCGTCGGATACCTTATATATCAAATAGATGTACAATCAAACCTATTTCTTGATTCAATAGAAACCCAAAGAAAAGAAGTGAATATGGTACCCAACCAAATAACGATAGATATGTCAAAAGTGAAAATCACCTAGAGGGAGGGTGAATAGGTGATAATGCTAATCAAAGGGCAATTCAAAATTTAAAGCTATAACACTCACAATCAAGAATCACAAGATGAATGCAAGCAAGTAAGTATGATGAGCAAGTAATAAGTGCAAGCAAAGTAGAGAATAATTGCAAGAATGTAAACCAATCGCAAACACAAGGATATGTTATCGAGGTTCGAGCACCCAGCTCTACTCCCCGCCTTCCCCAGAAGGATTCCGACCACTTTCACTATCACAAAGATCTCAAATACAATGGAGTACCCAACTCCTACAATCTCAAGAACAAGTGATTTCCTTGGTAGTCAAAAGACCACAAACTCTCTCTTTCAAAAAATCTCTTCCCTTACAAAGGTCCTTAGAGAATAATGAGTAGAATTGAAGCTCTTTTGTGTAAGGAAAAGAAATTGAAATCAGAGAAAAACTTTTGAAAACCCTTCAGAAAATTGAGAGAATTTAGCACAAAAACCAAGAACTTTGAAAGCCTTAAACTTTTGAATTTTAGCAAAGATTGTTGTTGTAACCAATCTCTCCCCAAACACCCCTATTTATAGGAGAGGGCTAGGGTTTAGGGATAAAACATATTTACTGAAGTTTAGGAGGTAATTAGATCAAAATATATCCTTAAACGAATTTTTAAATACAAAAGACAAAAATAAACAGCTCTTAAAAATCTGCCCGTTACTGTTCAAACGGTCGGATCGGTCGACCGGGCCGGTCGACCGGCAGTATAAAAATTTGACCGTTATAGTCTGGCGGTCGACCGACCCGGTCGACCGATAAAACCTGTGAGCAAAAAATAATAGTCCGGTCGACCGCCCCGGTCGACCGACAGACGTGCACACGGATACATGCATCTGCCAGGACTTCGGTCGACTGGTCCGGTCGACCGGACCAGACTGACACAGACTCGGTCGACCGGCCCGGTCGACCGGATCAGGTCAAAAAGTCAATTTTAAAAAGAAAACAAAGAGGATTTTGATTTTAACAAAAATACTTTTGAACAGGGATTAGTATAAAACATAAATATATATCTGTAGGCAAAATCTTGTATGCAAAATATTTTTGTATAATTTATAAGAAATTATTTTGGAATGAGCATGTGCGCAAAAACGTGTGTGATAGAGCTCCAAACCTATCCACTATTCTTTAACAAACTATAAACTGAAAAACAAATTACATGAAGACTTCTTGTGCTATCTTCAAGTCTTTGAGCCATCCAATGCCTTGCTAGTGCCTTCTCTTCTATGTTCCTTCCTTGATGTGCAATTTGCCTTCCTTGCTTTGTGGAACTTAGAAGTTCTTGCAATAGCTAAGCGAATGGTCTCTAAACATGGTACAAACCTGAAACTTATCTTAACAAACTTGTTAGTACCAAATAGCTCATATTTGGTTTGTCATCATCAAAACACAAAACAATTGGAGAGTGTAACCTCTTGGGCCAACAATCTCCCCCTTTTTGATGATGACAAAACAAATAGGCTATTAACAAAAATATAGGGTAGGAGAAAACTCCCCCTCAAATTATGCTATACTTAAAACACAAGAATATGCTCTAGAAACTAATAATTGAAATGATGCACCAATTATTGAAACCAATTAAAACAAATATATAAAACACAAAAATTGCTCTTGATACCAAAAATACCAAAAACAACTAAAACACAAGAATTTTATTTAAAACACAAAAACTCATAAAAAAAAACAAAACATATAAATTCATATGGAACCAAGACCAAATGAACTTATTTTTGTTCATGTAAACTTATTCTCCCCCTTTTTGTCATACATCAAAAAGGGTTATGAAAAACATGTTTATTCAATAATATAAACATTAAGTTCTCCACAAATAAACGAAAATCTAGCAAATCAAGAGGTTTAGTGAAAATATCGGCTAGTTGTAAATCCGTGGAAACATAATCAATATCTATATCACTTTTCTCAAAATGATCTCTAAGAAAGTGATATCTAATCTCAATGTGCTTGGTCTTACTATGTTGATTTGCATTTTTGGTCATGTGTATAGTACTAGTATTATCACAAAATATTTTTATATGATCAAAGTGCAAATCAAAATCAAGGAGAGTATGTTTCATCCAAAGGACTTGTGCACAACAAGCCCCCGCGGCAACATACTCCGCCTCGGCGGTTGAGAGAGCTACGGAATTTTGTTTCCTAGAGGACCATGAAACAAGACAATTACCAAGAAATTGACATGTCCCACTAGTACTCTTTCTATCTACTCTACAACCCGCATAGTCGGCATCCGAATAACTAGTCATTGAAAAATCTATAGTTTTCGGATACCAAAGACCCATTCCAATAGTGCCCTTAATATAACGAATAATGCGTTTTACTGCAATAAGATGAGACTCTTTAGGACACGATTGAAATCTAGCACAAAGACACACACTAAACATGATATCCGGCCTACTTGCCGTCAAATATAAAAGACTTCCTATCATGCTTCTATATAATTTAATATCAATATTTTTACCTTGTTCGTCCTTATCAAGCTTGGTTGTAGTTGCCATTGGAGTGTTGCAAGCCTTTGATCCTTCAAGCCCAAACTTCTTTACTAGCTCCTTTGCGTACTTGGCTTGGTTAATGAAGGTTCCGTCTTCAATTGCTTGATTTGGAGTCCAAGGAAGAAATTGAGCTCACCCATGGAAGACATTTCAAATTCTAGTTGCATTACCTTCTCAAAATCCTTGCATAAAAGCTCATTAGTAGATCCAAAAATTATATCATCAACATAAATTTGCACAATTAAAATATCATTATCAACATGCTTAGTAAAAAGAGTTGTGTCTACTTTGCCTTTAATAAAATCATTTGAAATGAGAAAACTAGAAAGCCTTTCATACCAAGCTCTTGGAGCTTGTTTCAATCCATACAAAGCTTTATCAAGTTTAAAAATAAAATCGGGATGAACATGATCAACAAAACCGGGAGGTTGAGCAACATAAACTTCTTCATTAATATAACCATTCAAAAATGCACTTTTCACATCCATTTGAAAAAGTTTAAAATTTTTAAAACATGCAAAATCTAGTGTCATCCGTATGGCTTCAAGCCGTGCTACGGGTGCAAAGGTCTCCTCAAAGTCAATTCCCTCAACTTGAGTGTAACCTTGGGCCACTAACCTAGCTTTATTCCTAATGACATTTCCGGACTCATCCATCTTGTTTCTAAAGATCCACTTAGTACCAATTATTGGTCTATCGTGGGGCTTAGGAACAAGGTGCCAAACTTGGTTGCGCTCAAATTGATTGAGTTCCTCTTGCATGGCAAGCAACCAATATGGGTCCGTCTCGGCTTCGAGAATGCCTTTGGGTTCAAAATGAGAAATGAAAGCAAAGTTACCACATAGGTCATGGAGTTTGGAGCGCGTTGTGACTCCTTTAGATGCATCACCTAAGATGAGCTCCTTAGGATGATTTGTAGCGTATTTCCAAGCTTTGGGAAGCGGTTGAGCGCTTTCCTCTTTATCCTCTTGAACTTCACCTATAGATTCTTGCTTATCTTCTTGAGTGGGTGAGTCCTTCAAGGATAGTCTCTCCATGTCTTCACCTAATGGTTCAATCTCTACAACATTCTCAACAACCACATTAGTCTCTTCAAATTTAACATGCATGGATTCTTCTATGGTAAGTGTAGATCTATTGAAAACTCTATATGTTTTGCTAGTAGAGGAATATCCAACAAAGATAGCCTCATAAGCCTTAGCACCAAATTTACCCAAATTATCCTTAGTATTCAAAACAAAACACTTGCATCCAAAAACTTTGAAATATGCAACATTTGGTTTTCTAGAATGATACATTTCAAAAGAGGTTTTGGAAGAATTTTTGCATAAATAAATACGATTCGATATATAGCATGCGGTGTTTACGGCCTCGGCCCATAAATATTGAGGGAGGTCATATTCACTTATCATTGTCCTAGCCATCTCTTGAAGTGTTCTATTTTTCCTTTCTACAACTCCATTTTGTTGTGGAGTTCTAGGACAAGACGTTTCATGCTTAATTCCCTTTTCATCACAATAAGTCATGAAGAGTTGGTTAATAAACTCACCACCTCTATCACTCCTTATTCTCAAAATCGGAAAACCTTTTCTTTTTCAACTCTTTTTCGAAAAATCTTAAAGTGAGAAAAAGTTTGATCTTTATTTTGTAAAAAGAAAACCCAAGTGAAACGGGAGAAATCATCAACCAAAACAAATGCAAATCTACTACCATTTAAACTCTTAGTTTTAGTTGGTCCAAAAAGATCCATATGAATTAATTCTAAAGGCCTAGTTGACATGATATCCTTGATTGGTTTAAAGGAAGACTTGGTTTGTTTCCCAAGTTGGCACGCACTACAAATGCGGTCTTTCTCAAAAGTCAAGCAAGGTATACCCTTCACCAATTCCTTTGAATTAATCCTAGAGATATGGTCAAAAGATGCATGTCCTAACCTTCTATGCCAAAGCCAAGAATTTTCATCAAAAGCATTTAAGCATTTAGTAGAACAATCTAAATTAAGCATGTCAATAATATAAACATTATTATCACGAAAACGGTGAGAATACAAATATCGGATTTAACATCAAAAATCTTGCAAGAAGTATCATCAAATACAACTTTAAGTCCACGATCACAAAGTTGACTAATGCTAAGCAAATTATGTTTTAAACCATCTACTAAAACAACATTCTCAATAATAGGAGATGCACCAATTTGAATGTTACCTATACCGATGATAGTTCCTTTGGAGTCATCCCCGAAGGTGACGGAGCCACCTTCCATGTACCTTGATAGGGTTGTGAAGTTGTTGATATCCCACGTCATGTGTCTCGAACAACCACTATCAAGGTACCACCGCTCCCTACGTCTTGGAGCCTTGGTGTGTACCTACATCAAACATTTTAGGACTTGATTTTGGTACCCACATTTTTTTGGGTCCATGAGGGTTAGAGCCATTAACCCAAACAAGATTATTTGAACTATGCAATTTATCATAACAAAATTTAGCTAAATGTCCATTTTTGCCACAATAAGTACATCTATACACTCTACCATATCTAAAAGCATAGTGAGTGTGTGATTTGTGAGCATGGGCATTGTGAGCATGAAAAGATTTAGCATGAGAAGTATTATTTGAAGTGTGAGCATGTGGAATTTTAGCATGAGAATCTTTAACATGAGAAGTGTGCTTTTGGAAAACTTTTCTTCAAGCTTCTTGGTGTTAAAAGCACAATCTTTCAAAATCTTTTCAAAATCAACCATTTTGGTTCTTAAGGAAGAAATTTCTTTATTATCAACAATAGGGGTTTTACCCTTACAAGAAATCTTATAAGCGTCAAATTCATTTTGAATTGAAACAAGATTGGAAGAAAGATCATCTTTTTCTTTTGAAACCAAAGCAAGTTAATTTTTAAGAAAAGCAACTTCTTTTTGTAATTTAAAGCATTCCATTTTCTTGTTATCATAAGTTTCGGAAAGCTCTACAAAAGCATGAACTAGAACTTCCTTACTCAAATCATCATCATCATCATCAAGGGATTGAGGGGTTACCTTAGGTGTGTTTGCCATGAAACACATATTAGCTTGATCCACCTCCTCTTCGGACTCGCTTTCCGAATCCCATGTTGCTTTGTAGGCTTTCTTCTCCTCCGGTTTCTTTGGCTTGAAGGAGGAAGTCATCTTCTTCTTGAACTCCGGACAATCCGCCATGATGTGTCCGGGTTTGCGGCAATTATAGCAAATGATCTTCCGCTCCTCTTTACCTTCGAATCTTCTCCGGAAGTTGAACTTGTTCTTTCGGTACAACCTCTTAACATTCCGCACAAGTAGAGTTAGCTCATCATCTTCTTCTTCGTCTTCATCATCGTCATCATTGGTGGATGAAGTCTTGAAGGCTATGGATTTCTTCTTTGAAGTAGTGGCTTCTTCTCTTGCCTTCTTCTCCATCTCATGGGTCTTTAAGTTCCCAATGAGACTAATGATGTCCATCTCATTCTTGTCGTTCAACTCCTTTAAGGTGGTGGCCTTGATCTCCCATGAAGAAGGAAGAGCCCGTATCACTTTGCGCACCTTTTGATCGTTGGAGATGACGTCACCTAATGAAGAAAGACCATTTGTAATTTTAGTGAAACGAGTAATCATACAATCAATGGATTCATCATCAAGCATTTTAAATGATTCATATTGAGACCTCAAGAGATCTATCTTAGCTCTCTTGACTTGTGAAGTCCCTTCATGTGTGACCAATAAGTGTTGCCAAATCTCATAGGCGGATTGGCAATGAATTACCCGTGTAAGGTCATCCTCATTCAAGGCAGTTAAAAGGGAGTTTGGGCTTTTGAGTTAGCCTCATATTCTCTAAAGTTGAAGTCGGTCCAAGTGCTCTCATCTTCATTGGGTGCTACATAGGGTTTGGTCAAAGACTTAGCCACTAAACTACCTAGTGATTGCAAAAAGATAGTCATCCTAACCTTCCAAATAGGGAAGTTGAGTCCATCAAATTTAGGTGGGGTTTTAATGTTGTCGGCCATGTTTACTAGTGTATGAATGGATGAATGAAAATGTTGATTAGCAATATTTTAAGGATCTCTCTATGGATGTTAAGCCAAACCTAGAGTCCAGCTCTGATACCAATTGAAAATCACCTAGAGGGGGGGTGAATAGGTGATAATGCTAATCAAAGGGCAATTCAAAAATTTAAAGCTATAACACTCACAATCAAGAATCACAAGATGAATGCAAGCAAGTAAGTATGATGAGCAAGTAATAAGTGCAAGCAAAGTAGAGAATAATTGCAAGAATGTAAACCAATCGCAAACACAAGGATATGTTATCGAGGTTCGAGTACCCAGCTCTACTCCCCGCCTTCCCCAGAAGGATTCCGACCACTTCCACTATCACAAAGATCTCAAATACAATGGAGTACCCAACTCCTACAATCTCAAGAACAAGTGATTTCCTTGGTAGTCAAAAGACCACAAACTCTCTCTTTCAAAAAATCTCTTCCCTTACAAAGGTCCTTAGAGAATAATGAGTAGAATTGAAGCTCTTTTGTGTAAGGAAAAGAAATTGAAATCAGAGAAAAACTTTTGAAAACCCTTCAGAAAATTGAGAGAATTTAGCACAAAAACCAAGAACTTTGAAAGCCTTAAACTTTTGAATTTTAGCAAAGATTGTTGTTGTAACCAATCTCTCCCCAAACACCCCTATTTATAGGAGAGGGTTAGGGTTTAGGGATAAAACATATTTACTGAAGTTTAGGAGGTAATTAGATCAAAATATATCCTTAAACGAATTTTTAAATACAAAAGACAAAAATAAACAGCTCTTAAAAATCTGCCCGTTACTGTTCAAACGGTCGGATCGGTCGACCGGGCCGGTCGACCGGCAGTATAAAAATTTGACCGTTATAGTCTGGCGGTCGACCGACCCGGTCGACCGATAAAACCTGTGAGCAAAAAATAATAGTCCGGTCGACCGCCCCGGTCGACCGACAGACGTGCACACGGATACGTGCATCTGCCAGGACTTCGGTTGACTGTCCGGTCGACCGGACCAGACTGACACAGACTCGGTCGACCGGCCCGGTCGACCGGATCAGGTCAAAAAGTCAATTTTAAAAAGAAAACAAAGAGGATTTTGATTTTAACAAAAATACTTTTGAACAGGGATTAGTATAAAACATAAATATATATCTGTAGGCAAAATCTTGTATGCAAAATATTTTTGTATAATTTATAAGAAATTATTTTGGAATGAGCATGTGCGCAAAAACGTGTGTGATAGAGCTCCAAACCTATCCACTATTCTTTAACAAACTATAAACTGAAAAACAAATTACATGAAGACTTCTTGTGCTATCTTCAAGTCTTTGAGCCATCCAATGTCTTGCTAGTGCCTTCTCTTCTATGATCCTTCCTTGATGTGCAATTTGCCTTCCTTACTTTGTGGAACTTAGAAGTTCTTGCAATAGCTAAGCGAATGGTCTCTAAACATGGTACAAACCTGAAACTTATCTTAACAAACTTGTTAGTACCAAATAGCTCATATTTGGTTTGTCATCATCAAAACACAAAACAATTGGAGAGTGTAACCTCTTGGGCCAACAAAAAGTAGATCCGATTACGCCTGTTCCTTATCCTAAATAGAATGTAACGATGTTGGGTTCCATATGGAAACATATTATCTATTTACATACGCTCGAATCATCCTTCTCATAACATAATGAGAATGCATATAACTCTATTTCGGTCTGGTTCGGTATGGAATGAACTTATAATCTGATGATCAAGTCGATTCCAGTGCAAATGAAATAAAGTATTTTTAGTCAAATCTGTTGAAATGCGTTCATTTGAGCATGTAGCAATGCAAGACACAGTGTTTTGATCATTCTATAGCCTCTCATGTTAATAAACAGTGGTTACAAAAGAATGCAGTAAAACAGCCAACAAACCTGGTGCATTGGTTAAACTTGATTAAAGAGATTAATTCTGACATTGTAATATATTGAAAAGGAGGTGTTAATTAATTTCCTTTTTAAAAAAAAAAAGATGTAATTGCTTGAGAACTTTTTAGTTGGCATTTTTTTTTTCCTCAATCATGAGTACGTTAGATTTATAATTTTTTAATTGGATGTTTAGGGAGAATTTACTATAATTATGGTTATTAAATCAATCATATTATGATTTGAAATTATTGAAATTTATCTTTTTTCACAATCAAGGATGAGAATTTATTATGATAATTTAACGGTCTAAAATTGTTCTTCGAAAAAACGATGTTGGTGTTTTTATGGGCAACTAGTAAAATGCTTGTGCACCAAGCAAGCGATGTGAATTTGAAATTCCTTTTTTACTTGAGATTTTTTCTCTCAATCAAATTTTGATATAATCTTATTATCATACAAAAATTATCTAAGTGCGAGTTCAAATTCTATAAAATTCTAGCAAAAAGTATAATTATTATAAAAAAAATTATAGTAACTACAAAAGAAAAATATGAGAAAGTATAAACTTGTCTTTCTTGTGAAAACTTCTCTTCGTGTGTTCTAAACTGACTCGGCATCTCAAAACCGCGCCCAAAAAAAAAAAAAACCCCACCCCAAAACCACCAGTTTCTAATGTGAACCAACATATGGTTAGTAACTTATGTAATTTGAAATAATTCATTAAGCTCTATATAATTTTTGCTATGAATTTCATAATCATCAAACACAATTATCCAAGTGAGAAATTATCCAGTAAAAAGGTAAATTATAAATCATAGTTATTATCATGTAAACTGAATTTAAAAAAAAAAAAAAACTATAAATTTATTTCTTTGTATCTTTTTGTTTACTTGCATAATGACATCTATTTTCTTTTTTAATTTCAATTTATATTGCTTTTTAAAATGAAAATAGACTGTCGTATATGACAAAATAAAGGAGAAAATTATGCGAATTTGAAATCTAATAGGTTTCACAGTAGGAATCATCATTAGAGCAAAAAATTAAAGAAATGAAACTTTTTTATTTTTGATTAATTGTAAAAAATTAAAATTTTGGAGTATTAACTGAAAGAAATACTGAGGTAATCGAAGAAGCTGGAATTCTTTAGGAGTCAGCATAATTCTTACTGCAACATACTGAAAAAGAATTAGAGCAGATGTACCAACAGTTTGTTTTTATCTTTATTTTTTTTCCTAATTTCCAAAAAGTTTGGGAGTTTATTTATTATTTATTTAATAATTTTAAGAAAGATATGTAGACTTACATCATAGCCCCAAGTGAGGAGAGTAACCCTGCTATAGTGGAGGAAAGAAACTCCCACGAGGAAGAATGAAACGCTTGGTGCACACTTATGAAATGCAACAAGAACATCAAAGAAATTGCTAATAGTCTCTATGCAGCGCACACCCATGAATCACGACAAGAGCCTCTATGAAATTGCTAGTAACCTCCATACATAGCCTCCGAACATTATAATTGAGCCTACACGAACAGCTAGTCGAGCCTAGTGGCTTTTTTACATTGTGAAGTCAAATCCAGGGGCGGCTCAACCCCTAGACGAATGAGGCGGTCGCCTAGGGCCCCAAATATAGTGGGGCCTCGAAAATAATAGTGTAAATTAGTATTTACTAAAATAATAGTTCGAATCCTGTCATCCACACTTTTTTTGATTTTTTTTCCCGCTTCATTTTTTATATTATGAGGAAAAGCATGAGTCGCTTCCACTTTCCCAAGCGAATATCCTTCACTCTCCATAACTATTTAATTATAATTAGAGAGGAGTCTCTTCCACTTCCTCAGATCGTTTCTTCCATTCTCCCTAACTATTTAATTATAGTTAGAGAACGACAGGGCCTGCAACTGCTCTATAGAAGAAGATACATTAGCAAAACTTGAATACAAAAATTTTATTAAAAATTTTGCATCTCAAAAGGTAGAAGAATTATTTTTCAATAAAATATTGATTACATAATATATTAGTTAATATTAATTACTTATTTAAAGTATATTTTAAAAGGTCCATTTAAAACTTTCGCCTAAGGCCTCCCTAGATATTGAGCCGCCTCTGGTCAAATCATTGCGTAATACGCCTTTTAGTGCACCATGCAAAATTTAGTTTGAAAAACCCCTAGCCTACTGCGAATAAGGAGATTCGAACTCGTGCCATCCTACAAGGAAAATAAAGTGAAATGCCACTTATGCAATACTCAATTAACAGAAGTATATTTTGTATAGCAAGATACACAAAAAGAGTCGGTATTTTCTTTTTAATTTTTAATTACATGAGAGTACTTTTTAATTAAGAATTTTCCTTTTCTCAATCATGAGTTGGCTCGATTTGAAAGCCCTTTTTAATTGAGATTCTTTTTACCAATCAACTTTAGCAGTCAAATGTTTTCCAGAGAGCATAAGATAGTACCTTTTAATTGACATTCTTATTTTCTTAATCATGTATTGGTTTGATTAACAAATCCTTTTCAATTGGATTTTACAATTGCTACTCAAAATTTAGAAATCATGTGTTGGCTCAATAAACAAATTCTATTATGATTTGAAATTTTTTTACTTGAGATATTCTATTCTTCACCCCCACGACCCCGGGAGGGGGCTCCCCACCCCCTTCCAACTTTCACGGTGACCTGACCGCGCAGGTTAATCCGCGTAAGGACTCTGTATAGGGTGATATATCGTTCAAGGTGAGTTCATCTCTCTCTTTCTCTCACCCCTCTTGTTCATCAAGGTGAGTTTATAAATTGTTTGATGAATTCAAAATTTGAAGCTAATTATAATATCTGTTTGATCTGATTTAGATCATCTATAAGTAGGAGAACCGGTGGTTCGCCGAGCGGAATGAAAGAGGATAAAGGGATGATGAGGACGGGAGATCGCCTGGGGGAATGAACCAGGAGGACGAAAGGGGTCAAAATTGTATTTTTTTTTTTAAAAAAATGAGGCATTTTCACGGCGGGTCAAAATTGTATTTTCTTAAAAAAAATGAGGCATTTTCACGGCAGTTTAAAACCGACGTTATTGCCTACCAGCATACAACGTTGTCTAGATAGACGACGACTTTTTAATCGCCATCGTTGCTTTTTAACGGCGATTTTAAACCGCCGTTAAAACTTATTTCTGTTGTAGTGTCTTTATTAGATCTGCAACCATGATCGCAGTTCGTACAAAAATTCATGTTTATGAGTCTTTATAGGATTGTGACCATGATCGCAATCCTCTTTATATAGGATTGCAGCCATGATCACAGTTTTCACAAAAATGTCATGTTTTTTACTGCGGTCATGATTACAGTCCTCACAAAAATTATGATAGCAATGTTCGCAAAATAATTCTATTCTCAGTTGTACTACCCTATCTAAAAATGAGAGGACAACCCCTTCTTCAAGCTTTCGAACACAAAAAATCACCAATTTGTTTTTACTTTTTTAATAAAAGACAATAAAAAATTCTAATCCTTTCTTTTTGCCCTTTTACATAAAAATGGTACCAGTATAATATGATCGATATACAATCCAAATCCCCCAATCCATGGATCCGACTCTCTCCCTACTATGTGATCAATTTGAATTGATCCCCTGTATCATCTCGAGATCGAGATTCGAATAATCTATGATACTGAAGTTGCTCGCGGCGAGACTCACCTGTAATGGGTGTTGGAATTGAAGAATGTAAAAGCTGAATCTTCGAGATGAATTATGGCGAGATCCGTTGATCAAATCAACCGGATGATGGTTGGAGTGTGTTCTCCTTCCATTTGTGATGAACGTGGTATATTTACATGTTCAATTCCGACTTCGAATGAATGAGATATTCAAGTCCAAAGATTGCCTAATTCAAAGCCAAAAGGGACTAAATTTAGCTACAAGCATTTAGTCCCACATTGGCCATGTGATGGAAGTATATGGGGTATAAATAGAGAAAAAATGAGACCAAAGGGTGTGCCCTTTGGGTACTTGGAGTTTTCGCGCGCGAATTGGAGGGAACTATACACGTACATGCGTACGTGCGCGCACGCGCGCCGCCGCTGGCGGCGGCGGCGGCGGCCGGCCGGCGCCGGCGCCGGTGCCGGTGCCGGGGCCGGGGCCGGGCCGGGCCGGGCCGGGCCGGGCTCGGGCCTGGGCCTGGGCCTGGGCCTGGGTCCGTGGTCCTGGACCTGGACCTGGACCATTCCCTACCTGGTTCTCCTTTTGAATCAGCCCGCGGAAGAGAAACTTCGAAACTCCAACGGGTGTCCGCCGCGCGCGAACGGATCCGACCGTTCGCCAACCGCTGTCGGAAAACCGACAGAGCGGTTGGTCGGTTGCGACGGTTCTGTCCGAACCGTCGCAACTGTTGGGAATTGGCGGACGAGAATACCCCTCCGGAGCGCTATAAAAAGCGCCCCAGGGGTTCATTCTCAGACACACCAAATATCAGAGTCTTTCTCTCTTCTGAAAGAACTCTCTCTCTCTCTCTATAAGTTCTGACTCCGATCTGAACTGGGCTCCGGCGAAGTGCGACTCCTCGTCTTCCAGAGCGACTTCCAGAAGTGCGAAGTGGGAATCCACGACTTCCAGAAGTGACTTCCAACGAAGTGTGAATCCGCGACTTCCAAGTGAAGTGGGAATCCGAAGCTACTTCCTAAAGGAGATTCTGCCAAAATTCTTCAACCTTCCTACGTCCTCAACAGTGGGTGTTCCTCCAAAAGAGTAAGACAAATATTCATTTGAAATTTGTCGTTATACCGCTGTTTTGCTAATCCTGTGTAGGTACTGGTTGACTACGGTTCGACCGTACGGTATTTGGTAGTGCTGTCCAAATACCGTGAAGAAGTGTTGTATCTTGGGAGACCAGCGTCCATTATCCCGTTAGCACCGGTGCGGGGGACGTAATTGTCTTAAGGAGATTCGCTGTAAGCGTACCTCACTTCAATTACTGTATAAGTGGACTAAGTCCTTTATACAGGGGATATACTTTACAGTATATCGAGATTGACTTAGATTCAGTCTAAGTGAAACTGTATAAGTGGATTAAATCCTTTATACAGGGGATATACTTTACAGTATATCGAGACTGACTTGGATTCAGTCTAATTGGTGCTTAAACCAAGGAAGGAAATTGAAAGGTGGTTCTTGAATTAAGGAACGTTCTTTGAACTGAAAACCTCCCACCTGATATTTGCCGACCTGGCCAATTAGATTGTTGATATCTCAGTGATCTTGATAAGTTGTCAGATTGATTCTTGTTAAGCAGAATACCCAACAATCTTAAGACAATTATTGTTTCTCACTTCTGTTCTGCTTGAACTTGCAGAAAAAATGTCTGAGACAAATCAAGATACCTCCAGCAAGGCAACAAACATACCGCTCCAAGGTTTGATGCCAACTCCACTTCCTAACCCGAAGCCGGAGAAGCCAGGAAAGTTTGATGGCACAGAGTTCAAGAGGTGGCAACAGAAGATGCTCTTCTACTTGACCACTCTACATCTGGCAAATTCCTGCAGGAGGATCCACCAGAACCCGGAACTGATCGGGACTCAGTCCTTGCAGTCGATGCTTGGACGCAAGGTGATTTCCTTTGCCGAAATTATGTTCTTAATGGACTGGATGACTCTCTTTATAACGTCTACAGTCCAATCACTACGGCAAAGAAATTATGGGCCAGTCTTGACAAGAAATACAAGACTGAAGATGCTGGTACCAAGAAGTTCGTCGTTGGACGATTTCTGGAGTACAAAATGGTGGATAGCAAGACTGTCATCAGTCAGGTGCAAGAGTTCCAACTTATCTTGCACGAGATAGAGGCCGAAGGTATGATTCTTCCTGAAACTTTTCAGGTTGCAACCATCGTGGAGAAGCTCCCCCCTGCGTGGAGAGACTTCAAGAACTACCTGAAGCACAAAAGAAAGGAGCTAAAGTTGGAGGATCTCATTGTGAGGCTTCGTATAGAGGAGGACAACCGCAAGTCCGAGAAAAGGAGCAGCAAGAACTCCTACGAAGCAAAAGCAAATGTGATCGAGGACTCAAAGGGGAAAGCGTCTACTTCCAAAAGCTTGAAGAGGAAGAAGCCTTCCCAGGGGTACAAAGGCAAGGCTCAAGACGGCAGAACCATGCGCTTCAAAGGGACCTGTTACATCTGCAACAAAGAAGGTCACAAAGCAAATGAATGCCGCAGCCGTCAAAAGAAGAACAAGAAAAGCCACCCACAGGCCAACATGACCAACCATGAATCACCAAGTCTTTCTGCTGTGGTGTCAGAAGTAAATCTGACAACCAATAACAAAGACTGGTGGGTAGACACGGGAGCTACCAGGCACATCTGCTCGGAGAAATTGTTATTCTCAGAATATCAAAGGCTAGAGCAAGATGAGCAATTATTCATGGGTAATTCAGCTTCCTCAAAGGTTGAAGGAAAGGGCAAGGTCATCCTGAAGTGGACATCGGGCAAAGAGCTTACTCTTAACGATGTCCTTCATGTTCCAGACATCCGAAAGAACCTGATTTCCGGATCTATACTTAGTAAGAAAGGATTTAGAATTGTATTTGAATCTGACAAATTTGTACTTACTAAGGGAGGGATGTATGTGGGAAAGGGCTATCTTGTTGATGGACTTTTTAAAGCCAATGTTGCAGTGGTTGATAAAAAGTCCGTGTATTTGTACCCAAAGCTAATAAAAGGAAAATCTTCTGTTTATTTGCTTGAGTCTCCTATTCTGTGGCATGCTAGATTAGGGCATGTAAATTACAAGTCTTTGAAAAACTTGTCTAATCTGGGATATATTCCTAAACTCAACTTGGAAGAAATTCGCAAGTGTGAGGTTTGTATTGAGGCCAAGTTGGCTAAAAATTCATTTCACTCAATAGATCGAAATACAGAACCTTTAGGGTTAATTCATAGCGATCTATGTGACTTGAAGTTTATGCCAACTAGAGGCGGTAAAAAGTATTTCATTACTTTTATCGATGACTGTACAAGATACTGTTATGTGTATCTTTTAAACAGTAAGGATGAGGCAATAAATATGTTTACAACATATAAAGCCGAAGTTGAGAATCAACTCAACAAGAAAATCAAGATTTTAAAATCCGATAGAGGCGGAGAATATGAATCAAATGATTTTAGTGAGTTATGTGCTAGTTTTGGTATAATACATCAAACTACAGCACCATACACTCCTCAGCAAAATGGAATTGCTGAACGGAAGAACAGAACTTTGAAGGAGATGGTTAACTCCATGCTCGTAAGTTCTGGAGCTCCGCAGAACTTGTGGGGGGAAGCTCTATTAACTGCAAATCATATTCTAAATAGAGTACCCCACAAGAAACTTGGTCTTATACCATTCGAGTTATGGCATGGAAGGACACCTTCCTACCATTACCTCAAAATGTGGGGGTGCCTTGCAAAGGTGCTGGCACCATTACCCAAAAAGACTAAGTTGGGATCAAAAACTATAGACTGCATATTCATAGGCTATGCCTTGAATAGTAGTGCCTATAGGTTTCTGGTTCATAAATCAGAAATACCAGATATTCATGTAAACATGATTATCGAATCTCGAGATGCTGTGTTCTTTGAAGACATCTTTCCGTACAAACGGGAAGCAGATAAGACTTCTGGGAAAAGAACACACGAGATGGCGTTCAGGGACGAAAGCCCCGAGGAACCGAATGTTAATGCGGAAATTGAACCAAGAAGAAGTCAGAGATCTAGAATCTCAAAATCTTTTGGTCCAGATTTCATAGCATACGCTATTGAGAGCGAGCCTCAAACTTTTAAAGAGGCTATGTCAAACCCAGAAGCACAAATGTGGAAAGAAGCTATAAATAGCGAAATAGAATCCATACTAAGTAATCATACTTGGGAATGGTAAACTTGCCTCCTGGAAGTAAACCAATTGGGTGTAAGTGGATTTTCAAACGAAAATTAAAACCCGATGGATCTATCGATAAGTACAAGGCTAGATTAGTAGCCAAGGGTTATCGACAAAAAGAAGGACTTGACTACTTCGATACTTATTCACCAGTAACAAGAATAACGTCCATTCGGATGTTGATTGCGATTGCAGTATTGCACAACTTAGATATCCATCAAATGGATGTCAAGACTGCATTCTTAAATGGTGAATTAAGTGAAGAAATATATATGGAGCAACCAGAAGGATTTAAAGTCAAGGGCCAAGAACACAAGGTGTGTAAATTGGTAAAATCCTTATATGGTTTAAAGCAGGCTCCAAAACAATGGCATGAGAAATTTGATAGTGTCATGATCAAAGATGGATTCACTATCAATGAATGCGATAAGTGTGTTTACACTAAAACAGTTGGAGATGCATGTATCATTGTTTGTCTTTATGTAGACGACATGTTGATACTTGGGACTAATATTGAGATTATTAAGTCCACTAAAAGAATGTTATCCAACAGTTTTGATATGAAGGATCTGGGGGTTGCTGATGTAATTTTAGGAATTAAAATTACTAGAACACCAGATGGAATCAGTCTATCTCAATCTCACTACGTGGATAAGATGATAGAAAGATTCAAGGATCATGGGATAAAAGAGAATACAAATCCTTTTCTCCCACACGTCCACCTTCATAAGAATACAGGAACTGGGATACGCCAGTTGGAGTATTCTCAGATTATCGGAAGTCTAATGTATTTAATGAATTGCACTAGACCCGATATTGCTTACGCTGTAAGCAAGTTGAGTAGATATACTAGTAATCCTAGTGATCTACATTGGACCGCTCTACTACGAGTATTGGGTTACGTATCACATACCAAGGAATATGCCTTGAGATATGGAAAGTATCCTCCTGTACTGGAAGGATACAGTGATGCTAATTGGATTGCAGATTCTGAGGAATCAAAATCAACTAGCGGATACGTATTTACTCTAGCAGGAGCAGCGGTATCTTGGAAATCTTCTAAGCAAACTTGTATTGCCCGTTCCACTATGGAATCGGAATTCATAGCCTTAGATAAGGCTGGAGAAGAAGCAGAATGGCTTCGACAATTCTTAGAAGATATATCGTTATGGCAAAAGCCAGTGCCCGCTATATGTATACACTGCGATAATCAAGCAGCTATATCTAGGGCACAAAATGTGATATACAACGGTAAGTCTAGACATATTCGTCGTAGACATAATACCGTGAAGCAGTTGCTCTCAAATGGAATTATCTCTATTGATTTTGTATCGTCAAAGGATAATTTAGCGGATCCGCTTACTAAAGGTTTAAGTGGAGAGCGTATAAACTGCGCATCGAGGGGAATGGGTCTAAAAGCCTAACCTTACCGAGTCAGCTTAATGGAAACCTCACTTAGCGACTGGAGATCCCACGGACTAAGTTCAAGAGGAAAAACTAGTTATGATTGACTCAGCAAGTAAGCACTTGGGAGCTTGACTCCAATCCATTCCTAAGGTGCACATAAGTGCTTGTCTACAAGTGGGTTAAGGATAAGCTTAACGCTTTTAATGATGCCTATATCTTGTTTCTAAACAAGTGGAGTAGAGTAGACTACTCTTCATAGGTCCATCACCTATGTGAGTATAGAGTTGGGTCGGCTCTTTGGGAATCTCTATGGAGGCTGTTATTCCCTAAAGATACTCTCTGAAACCAAGAATGTCCAGGGCCAAAACGGACACAACAGAGAACCAAAGTTGATTTGGAAAGTCACTGTGTGAAGCTTATTGACTTGGCTTACACTAACGGCTAACAGTTCAAGACCTAGTTCACTGATTAGCCAGTAAGTCCGATAAAGCTTTCGCTATGGAAGGTTCAAGACCTAGTTCACCTATCCTTATGCAGTTTCTTTTCTAAAGTACCTTACACAATAGAGTCAGTCTCTTTGTGTGTCATTTCCTTGAATTCTTCATTCATTGTGGGGGATTGTTGGAATTGAAGAATGTAAAAGCTGAATCTTCGAGATGAATTATGGCGAGATCCGTTGATCAAATCAACCGGATGATGGTTGGAGTGTGTTCTCCTTCCATTTGTGATGAACGTGGTATATTTACATGTTCAATTCCGACTTCGAATGAATGAGATATTCAAGTCCAAAGATTGCCTAATTCAAAGCCAAAAGGGACTAAATTTAGCTACAAGCATTTAGTCCCACATTGGCCATGTGATGGAAGTATATGGGGTATAAATAGAGAAAAAATGAGACCAAAGGGTGTGCCCTTTGGGTACTTGGAGTTTTCGCGCGCGAATTGGAGGGAACTATACACGTACATGCGTACGTGTGCGCGCACGCGCGCCGCCGCTGGCGGCGGCGGCGGCGGCCGGCCGGCGCCGGCGCCGGTGCCGGTGCCGGGCTCGGGCTCGGGCTCGGGCTCGGGCCTGGGCCTGGGCCTGGGCCTGGGTCCGTGGTCCGTGGTCCTGGACCTGGACCTGGACCATTCCCTACCTGGTTCTCCTTTTGAATCAGCCCGCGGAAGAGAAACTTCGAAACTCCAACGGGTGTCCGCCCGCGCGAACGGATCCGACCGTTCGCCAACCGCTGTCGGAAAACCGACAGAGCGGTTGGTCGGTTGCGACGGTTCTGTCCGAACCGTCGCAACTGTTGGGAATTGGCGGACGAGAATACCCCTCCGGAGCGCTATAAAAAGCGCCCCAGGGGTTCATTCTCAGACACACCAAATATCAGAGTCTTTCTCTCTTCTGAAAGAACTCTCTCTCTCTCTCTATAAGTTCTGACTCCGATCTGAACTGGGCTCCGGCGAAGTGCGACTCCTCGTCTTCCAGAGCGACTTCCAGAAGTGCGAAGTGGGAATCCACGACTTCCAGAAGTGACTTCCAACGAAGTGTGAATCCGCGACTTCCAAGTGAAGTGGGAATCCGAAGCTACTTCCTAAAGGAGATTCTGCCAAAATTCTTCAACCTTCCTACGTCCTCAACAGTGGGTGTTCCTCCAAAAGAGTAAGACAAATATTCATTTGAAATTTGTCGTTATACCGCTGTTTTGCTAATCCTGTGTAGGTACTGGTTGACTACGGTTCGACCGTACGGTATTTGGTAGTGCTGTCCAAATACCGTGAAGAAGTGTTGTATCTTGGGAGACCAGCGTCCATTATCCCGTTAGCACCGGTGCGGGGGACGTAATTGTCTTAAGGAGATTCGCTGTAAGCGTACCTCACTTCAATTACTGTATAAGTGGACTAAGTCCTTTATACAGGGGATATACTTTACAGTATATCGAGATTGACTTAGATTCAGTCTAAGTGAAACTGTATAAGTGGATTAAATCCTTTATACAGGGGATATACTTTACAGTATATCGAGACTGACTTGGATTCAGTCTAATTGGTGCTTAAACCAAGGAAGGAAATTGAAAGGTGGTTCTTGAATTAAGGAACGTTCTTTGAACTGAAAACCTCCCACCTGATATTTGCCGACCTGGCCAATTAGATTGTTGATATCTCAGTGATCTTGATAAGTTGTCAGATTGATTCTTGTTAAGCAGAATACCCAACAATGGGAAACACGCTTCCTTTAAGCCAAGCGGTGATGAATAACGCTTAGATCTGAGAAAAGGGTAAAAAGGAAAACAAAATTATATAGAAAAGAAGGAGGCGAGTTGATTTCCAGAGAAAATAGGTGAAAGCTCTATTTTATTACAATATGCTGACGTGGATGAGGCTAGGGCTAAAAGAATTGCGAGCGCGCGAGTTTTTTTCCCAATTTAACTGAAAACTAGGAGGCTGGGGGGAAATATTTTATTAATATTCATAGTTTAAGAGACACGAATTCTACTATAGATATGATTTTTATAAAGTATTAGACTAAAATAAGCAAGTTTTATTAGAAAAGAACCCTTTAGAATTATAAGATTTTCTTTTAGGGCTTTTTTTCCTTTTCTAAAATTTGTATAAAGCTATAAACATCTTCCCTCACAACTCTTCTGTTCTCCCAAAAGTCGAAAACTAAACTGCAACCAATCCATGTGTGATGTGTGTCCCTCTCTACTCAGGATGTTCTGGGTGTGAGACCAAATTCCATTTTTTAAAAGAAGAAAAATATAGGTCGTAACTGATGCAAGTGAGATTTGAACCCCTAGAGTTTTTATTCACTGCAAAGAGATTTTACCATTATACTACAGTGACACTCACAAATGACAGTCTATTTATTTTACTCGAGGTTTACTGTACAAGATTCTGATGGTTTAGATGCAGTTATATGTTCTTCGTGTTAATTATCTCCTCTTGATTGTTTGAGGATCTCTGTGTTTTGCTGCTCAAGCTCTTCCTAATTTACTGACACTAATTTGATTTCTATTAATTAGTTATTTTTCTGACAATAACATGAATGTGCAGATTTGATACTTCACAAAATTTTCTAGCACAAAATTTCTTATCAAACAAAGTTTACTGAATAATAGCTCTTGCATATCATTTACAAACCAGGTCATAATCAGGTAGAAGAAGTTTCTGATGAGTACCAATGAGCTAAGCATTGCTTTAATTTGAGAGTTTTTGATGTTCATTGCTTCTTCTTGCCTCTTGGTGCATCAAGGCCACAGAGGTCAAGTAAGCAAATGAAGAGACAGGGAGAGGGAAAGGCTTGACCTTTGGCTCTCTAGAATGAACTGAGATTCTTCAAGTAACTTCTAAATGTGGACTTTTCCTTCTTCAATTTTGATTGTACAGGTCATGTTAATTTGAAGACAAAAAGAAAGTCATTACTTTTATCCAATGGTCAGATTTCAGCCAGAACAGGGATAAAATTGTTGAAAATAATCAACATAAATTTAATTGAATGAATCTCTTTAATTATTCATTGACTTCCTAGTTCAATTATCTTGCAATTACTTCAAGGATACCTATGATCAAACCATAAAATAATTAATCTGTCCATATGATTTATGCTTCATGTCATATTTCCTAATGTTTTCCATATGATCTGTTTCTCATTGTTGAGATTGATAATGAATAAATCATTATCAAGCATGCTAAACTCATGACTGTTGACAGATCAATGCATTGCAGTTTTCGTGTGTGCAGCAAACAACAAATTTCTTATGCAGCAACCCATGCAGAACTGAAATTTGAATCCTAGAGGTGACATCAAGCTGGTGGCCAACAAGCAAAACTAATTACCTGCTAATAAATAATTAAGGTGAGCTGTTCCTTTTGCTGCCCCTTTGCCAGTTTAGCTTGACAGAGTAATTATCAAGTCAGATGAGTCATAGAATTATCTGTAGAAAATTCACACGATGCAAGATTTCTGTAATAGGATCTTGAAAATGGTTATCTAATCAATAACACGATTGTTAATAATAATTATATAACAAGTAGTAACATCATAATCAAGTGGATATAGATTGGTGGGATCGACACATTATCCTAATATAATGTTGCGAATAATTTTCCACCAAGTAATAACAGACTTGTGGATATGTAATACATACAGCCATCTTTCTCATGAAATTTGAATGGTTATTGCCAGTAATTAGTTATAGCTAGATCCTGGCTTGTTTCAATGCTTTCAGCATTGCCCCTAAAAAACCTTCCCCTTCTGTTTGCATTCCAACAACAACGAGCAGCAGCAGTTCAGTTTTCACGGGCTGAAGTGCATTTGACAATTCCAAAATGAAAAACAGAGTAGAGAGAAACTGTTGTGCGCACCGACAACAACCAACAGAGAATCACAATATCTCCACAACCACAAAGAACACCCAAAATCACAGAAATCACAAGAGAAGAACGCACAATCACAAAACACACGATTTAACGAGGTTCGGCCTGAATGCCTACGTCCTCGGGGCAATCTACGGAGAGAGTTTCAATTAGGAAGATGATTACAATAGCTCTGGATCTCTATGAACACAAGAGAGTCCGCAGCTTATTTTTCTCTAGGCATACAACCCTAGAAATTACAATTAGGGCTTAAATACATAACTTCCCGAAACAGCAGTTTTCAGCCTAGACCCGACTGTCGGTCGACCGGTCCGGTCGACCGACTCCCTCTTACGGTCGACCGGTCCGGTCGACCGAAACAACCCGAGAGTTGGGTTCCTGCAGAAAGCCTCTCCGGTCGACCGGTCCGGTCGACCGAAACAACCCGAGAGCTCTGTCTTCTGCAGACAGAGTGTTGCGGTCGACCGGTCCGGTCGACCGCTCAAATCCTGTGCACGTTGTGCACGTCGGTCGACCGGACCGGTCGACCGACCTCTGTCTTTTTCTGCTGCTGCTGCTTTTTCCTGCCCGCTGTTCCTTTGCCTTTCGTCGTAGACTCCTTGGCAATCTTCAACAGCACCTGGCATGAATTCACCTCCTATACTGTACTCTCTCCTCCAACAATTCTCCACCTCGGTGAAGATTTTCAAATCTGAGCCGAACATCGACTCGACAGCGGCTGCACCAATCTGGTTGCCTACGTACCCCTTGCCCAAGGGATTAAGCCATCCGTAGTTCATCTTCATGAGCTTCAGTAAGCTCAATTCACCTGAAGGATCTGGAGCAAGTCTTTGCAGTGAGCAAACTTTACTCCCGACACCACCTTTGTAAGCATATCGGCCGGATTCTCCGAAGTGTGAATCTTCAACAAGTCAATATCACCTTCTTCCAGAATCTCCCGAATAAAGTGATACCTGACATCGATGTGCTTCGTCCTTGCATGGTAGACTTGGTTCCTTGCCAAATAAATGGCACTCATGCTGTCACAGTTTATCTTCAAGATCTCCTGTTCCACTCCCAAGTCATCGAGCAACCCCTGAAGCCAAATTGCCTCCTTCATGGCCTCTGTCATAGCCATATTCAGCCTCTGTGGTCGACAAAGCGACGGTAGACTGAAGTGTGGAGCGCCAACTCACCGGTGCCTGCGAGAATGTGAAGACATATCCCGTCGTCGACCGGCGTTTGTCAAGGTCACCTGCATAGTCTGAATCCACATACCCTATGCACTCTTGCTTTCCGGTGTCGTCCTTCTCGAACATTAGGCCTACATCAACAGTTCCCTTGATGTACCTCAGAATCCATTTCACAGCTTCCCAATGACCCTGTCCAGGATCATGCATGTATCTACTCACCATGGAGACTGCCTGTGAAATATCTGGCCTCGTACACACCATTGCATACATCAAGCTACCCACCGCATTGGCATATGGAACATGAGACATATGTTCACGCTCTTGAACACTCTTTGGAGACATCTTCGCTGACAATTTGAAGTGTGGCGCCATTGGTGTACTAACAGTCTTAGTATCTTCCCGATATTAAACCTCTGCAGTACCTTCTCCAGATAGCCCTTCTGAGTCAAACTTATTCTGCCAGCTTTTCTGTCTCTTGTGATCTCCATGCCCAATACTTTCCTTGCTTCCCCCAGGTCCTTCATCTCAAATTCTGACGACAACATCTTCTTCAAAGAATCAATAGAAGATCTTGACCTAGAAGCAATCAACATATCATCTACATAAAGAAGTAGATAGATATATTCACCTGATGGTAGTTTGTTGTAGTACACACATGGATCGAAATGGCTTCTTGTGTACTTCTTCTTCCTGATGAAGCTGTCAAATCGCTTGTACCACTATCTAGGAGACTGTTTCAAACCGTACATCGATTTCTTCAGCTTGCATACCAACTCTTCCTTCCCTGCAGCTTTGTAACCTGTGGGCTGTGTCATATAGATCTCCTCCTCAAGATCGCCGTGGAGAAAGGCGGTCTTCACATCAAGTTGGTCAAGATCCAACTCATTCTGCGCCACCAAGGCCAATAGAATCCGAATAGACGAGTGTTTAACTACTGGGGAGAACACCTCGTTGTAGTCGATTCCTTCTCTCTGAGCGTAGCCCTTAGCCACCAACCTTGCCTTGTAGCGCACTGTATCTTCTTGAAGAGATCCTTGCTTCTTAGCAAATACCCACTTGCACCCTATGGCCTTCTTCCCCTTGGGCAACTTAGTAAGTTCCCATGTGTTGTTCTTATAAAGAGATTGCATCTCTTCATTCATGACCTCCTTCCACATATCTGCTTCTGAACTGATCTCAGCTTCTCTGAAGGTAGATGGAATAGCCTCTTCAACAACTGGAAGTGCATATGAAACAACCATATCGGTGGTGAGCCAGCCTGGTCTCCTAGTATTCCTCCGTGGTCTTTCAACTGCAGTAGGATCTGGAACAGTACCCATGACCTGCTCCTGATCCTCTTCAACAACTTCAGCATCTTCTTCTGCAACTTGATCACCTCCCTGTGTCACCTCAGGAATGATCCTCACTGACACTGAATCCTCTAGACATGGTGGATTTGCATCACTCTCCACCTGCTGCAATAGCTCCTTGGTCTTGTTGGTCTCCACCTGCTGAGAGACCGTAGGCTTCATCAATGAAGCCTCATCAAATGTGACATCCCTGCTGAGTATGAACTTGTTGTCCTGTTGATCCCAAATCTTGAACCCCTTAGTTCCTCGCTTGAAGCCAACAAACACCCCTTTCTTTACTCTTGGATCCAACTTGTCTTCTTTGACATGGTAGTAGGCTGGACATCCGAAGACCCGTAGCAAATCATAGTCCATAGCAGCTTTTCCTGACCAAGCTTCAAGAGGAGTCTTCCCTCCTATTGCAGACGACGACAACCTGTTCACAAGATGGCATGCATATCCCAAAGCTTCAGCCCAAAACTTCTTTGGCAATCCTGCATTTGACAACATGCACCGAACCTTCTCTAGCAAAGTCCGGTTCATTCTTTCAGCCACCCCATTCTGTTGCGGAGTTTCCCTTACTGTGAAGTGTCTCTCTATGCCCTCATCTAGACATAGCTGTAGGAAAGGATCTGATTTGTACTCTCCTCCGTTGTCAGAACGGAGGACCTTGACCTTCCTTCCGTGCTTCTCTCCTGATTAGCCTTCCACTTCACAAACACTTCTAGGACTTCACTTTTGTGTCGCATGGTGTACACCCAACATCGCCTAGAATAGTCATCAATGAACGACACAAAATAGTGGTTACCTCCAATTGATGCAGTCTTGGAAGGTCCCCATACATCCGTGTGAACATAGTCAAGAATACCTTCGGTGCAGTGTGAAGCTGTGCCAAACTTCACCTTCGTCTTCTTGCCGATGGTGCAATGTTCACATAGATCCAACTTGCAGGTCTCTGCACCCTTCAGCAGCCTTTTCCTCACAAGAGCTTGCATCGATTTCTCCCCTGCATGTCCCAGCCTCATGTGCCATAACCGGGTTAGATCTTCCTTCTGACTGGTAGAAGCTGCCACCTGTCCTGTCACTGTACTATCCCTCAAGTAATACAGGTTACTCCGGCGATCAGCCTTCAACACCACCATCGAACCCTTTGTCATTTTAAGGACTCCCTCCTTAATAGTCACTCCTAGGCCCAATGATTCCAAAGCTCCTACTGAGATTAAGTTCCTCTTCAGCTGAGGTACATATCTTACTTCTTTCAGCTCCCTCACCATCCCGTCAAACATCCTGATCGGAATAGTGCCTACACCCTCCATGATGCACGGATGATCATCGCCCATGACGACCGAACACCCCTCCAACTTCTCAAGACTGGTAAACCAATCTCGATTAGGGCATACATGATATGTAGCACCTGTGTCCAGGATCCACTCGTTATCCCCCGAGTAACCTACAACAGGAGTAGTCACTGAAAAAGAGAACACTGAAGAATCTGAATCTGCTCCATCTGCCTGTGATTTACCGCTTGTAGCCTTTGTCACTCTTGCCAGATTTGCCTCAGACTTTGATTCCTTCTTCTTCCCCTTGTACTTTGGACAGTCAACCTTCCAGTGCCCAATCTCTTTGCAGTACATGCACTGGTTTTTCTTAAGATCCCTGAAGCCCGACCTAGACTTTGATCTTCCTCTCACCTCCTTGCCTTTCCTTGATGAACTCCTGCCTCTTACTTCCAAAGCCTCCGCTGATGAACTTGATTGACCAGAATGTCTCTCATTCTTCCTTGTCTCATAACTCATCAGTGCAGACGATATTTCATCATAAACTAAGGTTTGCCTTCTATTTATGAATGTCATAGTGAATGTCTCATACTCCTCCGGTGGGAGTGAGTTCAGGAGAATGACTGACTTGTCTTCCTCACTTACAGTGACATCCACATTCAGCAAGTCTGTAAGAAGCTTCGTATATCGGTTGATGTGCTCGTTTACTGTGCTTCCCTTCTGCATCCTGAACTGATACAGTTTACTCTTCAGCTGCAACCTAGACTCCACACTCTTTGTCAGGTACTTCTTCTCAAGAGTATTCCACAGTTTCTTAGCTGACGTCTCATGTTGTACAAGATATTTGATGTCTTGTGACAAGCATGAACGTATCAACCCACATGCCGACCTGTTCATCTTCGCCCACTCTTCATCAGTGGTAGTGGTCTTCTTCTTCTCTAATAGGAGCGTGTCCTCGAGGTTCTGTGCATTCAATGCATCCATAACCTCACACCTCCACATCCCGAAATTATTAGTTCCATTGAACTTAACAACTTCAATCCTTGAGTGATTCATTGTTTTAACGGAAGTAGTTTCTTCTGCCATTGAGATCTACCTTTGATTCTCTATTTATGCGGAAGAATAACCAAATTGAAGATAGATCTCTACTCAGATAAAAATGAGATTTTTACCTGCCTCTTGAAACCCTAGATCGAGTTTCTCACCGGATCTACTCCAAACACTGATTCAACAAGCCCTCCTTGCGTCCTCCTGAGATCGACACACGATCTCCTCGAACACCAATACCTCTGACCTGAGATCGACACACGATCTCCACCTGATCAGATCTGGAGCCCTTCGAATCCTCAGAATCTCAAGCGTAGCCTGAAGCTCTGATACCACTTGTTGTGCGCACCGACAACAACCAACAGAGAATCACACTATCTCCACAACCACAAAGAACACCCAAAATCACAGAAATCACAAGAGAAGAACGCACAATCACAAAACACACGATTTAACGAGGTTCGGCCTGAATGCCTACGTCCTCGGGGCAATCTACGGAGAGAGTTTCAATTAGGAAGATGATTACAATAGCTCTGGATCTCTATGAACACAAGAGAGTCCGCAGCTTATTTTTCTCTAGGCATACAACCCTAGAAATTACAATTAGGGCTTAAATACATAACTTCCCGAAACAGCAGTTTTCAGCCTAGACCCGACTGTCGGTCGACCGGTCCGGTCGACCGACTCCCTCTTACGGTCGACCGGTCCGGTCGACCGAAACAACCCGAGAGTTGGGTTCCTGCAGAAAGCCTCTCCGGTCGACCGGTCCGGTCGACCGAAACAACCCGAGAGCTCTGTCTTCTGCAGACAGAGTGTTGCGGTCGACCGGTCCGGTCGACCGCTCAAATCCTGTGCACGTTGTGCACGTCGGTCGACCGGACCGGTCGACCGACCTCTGTCTTTTTCTGCTGCTGCTGCTTTTTCCTGCCCGCTGTTCCTTTGCCTTTCGTCGTAGACTCCTTGGCAATCTTCAACAGCACCTGGCATGAATTCACCTCCTCTACTGTACTCTCTCCTCCAACAGAAACAACCACTTTGATTACAGTGTCTCATCCGTCCCAAAACCATCCCATCATCATTGTAAGCATCCATTATTTCAACACCTCCATCGTTGACACTCACAACAAAAAGAATCTCTCATCAAATTTGTGAAACCAGTATGAAAAAAATGAAGCATACATGTATAATTCAACATAGAAAGCTGACAAGTAAATTAAATACAGAATATCTTAGAATTTGATCATATGAGAGTGAGATATGTGCACAGATGTAATAAATCTCTCTTTCAGAATCATATACCTTGAGCGGCACTGCAATGGCTTGCTTTCAAAAGCACCAATGCCTGCCATAGAAATCTCCTCCATGTGCCATTTGAGGCTCACAACAAAAGGAAAAGAGCATATGATTCGCTCAATCTCTCATCAAATTTGTGAAACCAGTGTGAAAAAAAAAAGAAGCCCACTTTTTTACCAATTGATGTGAAGTAATATGAAAAATCATTTCGTATGACAATAGATTTTTTTTTTTTTTAAATTTTTTGGAGCTCATCCCTCGTCCCAAAACATAGATAAATGTATAAAAAAATACTAATAACATCTAAAGAGGAGTTTATCATCATTATGAACATCATCGTAGTGGTATTAGTAATCATCCATTACTTCAACTCAATCACTGCTCCTTTCATTGGATTCGAATCAGAAATCCTTGAGCATTCCTGCCCTGTTCGAGCGTGACGAAGAGCACGACGGTGTATGGCCTCTGCCTCGACATCGTGGGATGAACCCCTTGTAAAGAGCCATCACTCCCGAACCCTCACCGTCTTCACCACGCAATCCAGCGCCCCATCATACGACGCCTTCACCCCTTCCCCAACCTTCATGTTCATCACCCTCATCTTCACCACGTCCACTGGGTTCGACGCCACTGCGGCCATGATACCGGCCGCGAAGCTGGCCGTCACGTGGTTCCCGAGCCTGTCGGCCATGGCCCCGCTGCCGAGGATCCCCTCCTTTACCTGGTCGTAGGTCGCTAGCTCGCTCACTGTCACGATCATCGCCCTGTTCACCATCAGCGACGACCCCCTCCAAAGGCTTCCCACACCCTCACTTTTCACCATCCTTCTGACGGCGTCGACCACGCTCTTGTAGTTCCTGCGCTCCGAGAGGTAGGCGGCCATCGGCCTGCATGCGGACCATTTCAACATCGGCAGGGTTTCCGACTGCCATGGCGATCCCGCTGGCGATGAGGCCGGCGGCGATCTTGAGGTGGAGGGGGAGGGAGCCGCCGTCGCCGTCGGGGATCAACTGGTCTTGAGCATGTCGTAAAGGATAACAAAAAATAAATTTGAGAGGAGGAACAGAGAAAATAATAATGATAAATTAATCTAATCTTTTATGAAATATACAATTCTCACTCAATTCTTTTCTACTTCTTATATAGAGATCTAAATGACTCTTGAAACACAACTTTTACACTTAAAAGACACATTTTTTCTTAAGGGATACAACCCTTCATTTCAAATAGACATAACTCTTTTAAAGGATAATACTCTTCATTTTAAAGAGATACGACTCTTCAAAGAAACATAACTCTTTATTTCTTATCATATTAGGTTTAGTTCTCAATATTCTCTCTTAAACTTGATGTAACCATCCCAAGTAGACTCCGTATTATAGAGAATATTTCATACTTCAGTCGCTTTGTGAAAATATCAACAAGTTGGTTTTGGGTTTTGACAAAAATTAGTTCTACCTTATTCTCTTTTATTATCTTCTGGATAAAATGATAACGAGTGTCAATGTGTTTGTTTCTTTCATGAAAAACAGGATTCTTTGATCTTCGTTGGCTGTTCTTGATTAAGTTGAAAATCATTAAGTAAATCTATAACCAAATTGTATGACAAACTCCTAATGATGCAGCAACATATTCTACTTCACAAGTAAAAAAAGTGACAATAGCTTGCTTCTTTGATGACCAAGAAAATGCCGTATTACCCAAAAAAAAACCCGTAGTGCTCTTTCGTTTATCAACATCTCTTGCCCAATCACTGTTAGTATAACCAATGAGTTGAAAGTCATCACACCTTGTGTAGAGAAGTCCATAACTGATTGTTTTTTTAATATAACGCATGATCCTTTTTGCATCCATTAAATGAGTAGATTTTGACTTCTCCATATAACGACTAGCTAACCCAACTCCATAGAGAATATCCGGCCTTGGGCAAGTCAAATAGTAAAGACTTCCCATCAAACTTTTGAAATAAGTAGCATCAACATTGCTTCCTTTGTCATATCTTTTTAATTTGATTCCACAATCAACTGGTGTACTTACTGCATTGCTCTCCTCTATATTGAATTTCTTTAAAATGGATTTTGCGTAAGCTTCTTGAGAGATGAAAATTTCTTTCTCCTCTTGCTTCACTTCAATACCCAAATAATAGGAAATAAGCCCTATGTCAGTCATCTCAAACTCTCGAATCATGGAGTGTTTGAACTCTTGAATCATTCTAGCATTGTTCCCTGTAAATATAAGATCATCAACATCCAAACACACCAGTAAAAAATGTCCATTCTTTTCCTTCTTTATATACAAGGCATGTTCATATGGGCATTTGATTAACCCATTAGCTTGAAAATGTTCATCAATTCTGCTGTTCCAAGCTCTTGATGCCTATTTCAAACCGTATAATGCTTTTTTCAACTTTAGTGCTTTGTGCTCTTGGTCCTTTCTTACATAACCTATACGTTGTTCTACATATACTTTTTCTTCAAGATACCCATTCGGAAATGTGAATTTTACATCTATTTGAAAGATTTTTCAATTATTTTGAGCAGTAATAGAAATGATTAATCTGATAGTTTCAAGCTGAGCAGCTGGAGAGTATACCTCATCATAATCGATTCCAGCTTTCTGATTGTAACCTTTGTCAACCAACAGAGTTTTATAGCGTTCAATATCTCCTTTCACATTCTTCTTTACTTTGTATACCCACTTGACTCCAAGTGCTTCCTTACCTTTCGGTAGTGTGGTAAGTTCCCATGTGTTTTTCTTCTCGATAGCCTTGATTTCTTCATCCATGACTTCTTTCCATCTTTCTTCTTGGACGACTTCTTCAAAGCCTACAGGCTCACAATCGGAAAATAGACAAAATAGTATAAGATTGTTTTCATTCTCCGTTACCTCGTACAACTCGGAGAGTGTTCTTGTCTTTTGTTGCCTAGGAGAAGAATTTGGTGGTGGTGATAATGATACCGGAGAACCACCAAGATTTGAAGTTGATGGAGTATGTGCTTCCAACTCCTTTGATGCTTGGACTTCTTCTTCAAAGAATATGCCTGAACTATTCCATTCTTCTTGTGATTTTCACTCATATATTCTTTCTTCATCAAACTCCATATCTCTACTTACTGTGACTTTGCCGCTACATGGATCATACAACTTGTAGCCCTTGGTCCTTGAATCGTAACCGATAAGAACAAATTCGGCACTACAATCATTAAGCTTGGTTCTTCTTTATTATGGTACATGTGCATATGCGATACTTCCAAACACCCTTAGATGTCCAACTCTAGGCTTTCGTCCACTCCATGCTTCTTGCGGCATCATATTCCATAGGCTTCTGATTGGACTTCGATTCAGAATGTAAACGGCACAGTTTACAGCTTTAACCCAGAAAGCTTTGGACATCTGTTTCTGCTTCAGCACGCTTCTCACCATGTTCAGGATTGTTCGATTCCTCTTCTCAACAACTCTATTTTGCTGGGGCGAGTATGGTGCTGTTAGAGAGTATCGAATCCCTTGTCTTCACAGAAGCTTCAAATTCCTTTGATGTGAATCCCCTCCTCTATCAGACTTGATGGATTTCAGAAAATATCCACTTTTCTTTTCCACAAAGGTCTTAAATTTTTTAAATATTTCGAACACTTCATATTTTTTTTTCAAAAAATAGACCCAAGTTTTTCTTGAATAATCATCAGTAAATGTTAGTAAGTGCTTGTTTCCTCCAAGAGAATTTAGAGAGATTGGGCCACAAACGTCTATATGAACAAGTTATGAAGGTTTGAATACTCTAAATGTTGATTCTTTTGGAAAGCTACTTCGATGATGTTTGCCAAGCAGACACTCTTTACATAGTTGCTCTGGGTGACCGATGAAAGGTAGTCTTTTTACCAACTGTTGCTTAGATAATAACTTGATATCTCCAAAATTTAGATGTCCATACCTCATGTGCCATAGCCATGATGGATCTTTGATATTTGCATTCAAACACATCGCATTGTTAACATGAATATTTAGAAGGAACATCTGATTCTTCAACATCTGAACTTTTACAATTAGCCTCTTCTTCCATATGAACGATATATTCCTTCTCTAGAGTTGTCCTAAGCTGAGGAGATTGTTCTTCATATCCGGAGCATAGTAGACATTAGAAATAAGCTGATGACTCTCATCTTTTTGTCGAATTAGAACCTTGTTTTTCCCTTTTACTGAGATCTTTGAGAAATCACCAAATGAAATTTGACCATTTGTTGATTCATCAAGCTCCACGAACATGTTCTTCTTTTCACACATATGATTGCTGGCACCTATATCAAGGTACCACATGGTTTCACTTACTTCTCCTTTGAAAGCTAACAGAACATCATGTTCTTCTTCTATGTAATTTCTTTCTCCTTCAATATGGTTAGAGGCACAATTTCAGCATTCTGAAGCATAACGACCATACTTCTTACAATTGTAACATCGAATTTGAAATTTTTATACCTTCCTCTTCCAGAAAAATTTTCTTTTTCATGACCTCTTGCAAATTTTAGTTTTTGCTTTGTTTCTTCATAGTTTTTGGTGGTGAATCTACATCTTCTACCTTGTTCTCGTCCTTGAGATCCCCCATGACCTCGGAAGCTTCCTTTGCCTCGATAATTGGTTCGGTTTCGATCATCTATGCTTTTGTTTTTGGCTTCCCGCTGCTCTTCTATTAATTTGATCTTTAACTGCAAAACTTGCTCCACCGGCTCTTGCCTTCTATTGATTCTCTGTTCATAAATTTGCAGAGAACCCATAAGTTAGTCAATGGTCATGACCTCCAGATCCTTGGCTTTTTAATATCAACAACTATATAATCATACTTTGCATCAAGCGATCGAAGTATCTTCTCATTCACTCAAACATCTTTAATGGTTTCGCCATTTTATCGCAATTGATCACAACAGACCGAACTCTTGTGAAATAGTCTGAAATTGACTCTTTGATTTTCATCTCCATGTCTTCGAACTCCTTTCGAAGTATTTGGAGTCGAACTATTTATATCCTCTATGCTCCTTTAGGAGTTTTGAAGTATCTCCCACGCTTGCTTAAATGTAGTTGCATTTGCTGTCTTCTCAAAGGCGGATTCATCTACACCTTGATAGAAGAAAAATAGGGCCTTCTTGTCTTTCTTCCGTAAGTCCTTCAATGCATCCTTTTGAGCATTTGTAATCAATTCCTTTTGACTTAGCATAGTCATTCTCTACAACATCCCAAGCATATTGACACCCTAGCAATGCCTTCATTTGAATGTTCTAATTTTCAAATTTTTCTTCGACGAGGCGGGGAATAATGAAGAGCGTCATGCCGTTTGTCATCTTCTCCTTACTCTGATATCACTTTGATAATAAAAAGTAAATTTGAGAGGAGAAACAGAGAAAATAACAATTTTATTTAATTTTTTATGAAAGATACAATTCTCTCTCAATTCTTCTTCTACATTCTTGCATACATTATCACCAAACAACTCCTTATATAGAGATTTAAATGACTCTTGAAATACAATTTTTGAACTCAAAAAAGACATTTTTTTTTAAAAGATACGACCCTCCATTTCAGATAAAGGCAATTCTTATAAAGAATAAAACTCTTCATTTCAAAGAGATAAGACTCTTTAGAGGGAGATAACTCTTTATTTCTTATCATGTCAGGTTTAATTCTCATTATGTTGGAGTATAGGTTCTGGCGGAGGATGGTGACGGAGACGCCGGAGAAGAGGGCGGCAGGGCCCTCGGACCGGAGGATTTGGGCCCCGATGGCGATGGGCCCGGGCCGGGGTGGGGCCGGCACTGTGATGGACGGTTGTGGGATGGTGAGGGAAGCGGAGGCGGGGGCGGGGCGGAGATTTGAAAAGTGAGGAAGAGGAGGAGGAGGAGGAGGAGCGAGGGGTTCGCCATGCGGCTGCATCTGTACCTTGAAGAGATTCAGCGGGTGGGTGGAGCACCCGGCCACGATCGATGCGATGGGATGCCGCGCTCAACAACTCCTTTCACACCCATCCCCCTCTCTATTTCATTTCTTCTTCTTGTTTGCAAGAAACAAAGGATGAAAGGACATGTATATAGTGTTCTAGAATCTATTAGGTTTAATTTAATTTGACCAAGTTAATCCGTCGAAGTATTCAATTTAGCCCAGACTTTGACCTTAATTGTCTCTGACATTATTTGAGTTCATTTCCTCCTCCCCTGTAAGAGGGAGGTTATTCAAAACATTTTGAGTATTTGTCACTGATTAGCTGCTAATATCAGCTCACATCTGTCAAAATATGAGCCTAGAGTTCTTTTTTCTGGTTAAAACAAAGAGTTAAAATATAACGCGAGCACGTTGAGCCGTAAGATGATGGTGGGACCTATCGGGTGGGACCCATCACCTGGTGGGGCCCACCCAAACCAACGGCTCACCTCGCTCACGGTAAGCAAAAAAATTCTCCCTTTGAACAGTCCTACATGTGTTGGGGTTTTCATCTAAATCATGATTTAAAATTTAGTATCGATATTGGTCAATGATTTTTTAGTATCAATATCGTTAACATTAACGGTCAATACTAGCAATCATATCAGTAATATCCGCTTAATATCAACAAAAACATTGCAAGATTCATAAGTTTCAAGTACCTTATATATATCAGAATTACTAAACCATGATCTATTTATTTTTAATTTAATGACCCTTGTTCAGTGTAAGTGACAGGTATTTTTCAATGTAAAATGACTATCAGTAATTTATCTTTTTTTTTTTTGACAAAAATATAACTTCATTTAGTAGTTTTGATGGCCTTAGTGGGGAAGTGAATTACGACAGTCTTGAGGATGAGTTTATAAGAAAATGTGACGGCAGCACAGCAATGTGTAGGGCCATATCAAATAGCAAGCATGCATGAGCTACAATGGATATAGTTTGGTTCATATCGGTTTCATGGAGCATCCAAATTCGCATCTCATAGGAAAATCAAAATCTAAACTTGGCTTCAGTCGAATTCCCTTCTTTCTCAATGAGGTTCAGATCGGATTCGAGATCTTAAAAATATTTGAGGAAGTACCAATTAGAATTAATTTTCATAGTGATACTCCAATTCTATTATACGAAGATTGTCAAAAATTAATTTTTATCAAGATGTCTAATAGTTCCCGATCCTTCTCTTCAAGCTCCGCCACACAGAACTACCCTGGAGCTACCTCCTGTTCCGGAGTTACCCACAATCCCAAGATTTCTGACTTCACCACGAAATTCCTGACCCTGCATTCAAAGCGAACAGTTATGGACAAATATTTTCTGCATTTATTTCCAATAGTCTAGAACCGATAATCACATACAATAAACCCGCACGTGGAGATCGTGCAGAAGCCTCGTCAGCTCTTCTTCACAATCAACAGTTTAGTATAAATAGACATTTTTCTCCAACGAGAAGGGGCTCTCTCCTTTTCTTCCACTCAATCAAAAAAACTCAATGCACACTATCTAATTCTTGTAAGTTTGCGAATTTTAGTGAATTTTCCTCCTCCTCCTTATGATTTTTCGGATTTGAGTTTCTCTGTAAAATCATGTATTTTTGTCTATTATCTATGTTGTTGATCACTACTTTACATTTACACTCTAATCTCCCTCTTTCGCTTGTGGTGTGAATCGACCGTCTAATTATTCACAACGAAAAATCTCCACTACTCTTACGCTTTAAATTAAGGTAAATTTACTAGAATTATGGTGAACTTTCTTAATTTTTTCAAAAATACTGTCAAGAACTTTGACGTTCCCAAATGACCCCCATAATCTATCATTTTCTCAAAAAACACTGTAACATCGTTTAAGGACACTTGTATTGGAGCTTGGACTTTGCATCCTTTAATAGGGGTGGCCAACGGGACGAATCGGGTTGATTCGTCCCGTCTGGCAAACGAATCGAAGACGAGACGGGTTGGACCCGTCTCGTCACGGGTTAAACGGGACGAATCGAAATCCCGGGTAACGAATCGGGTCTCCTGACCCGATTCGTTACCGGATTCGGCGAGACGGGTCTAACCCGTCTCGCCTATTTTTTTTTTTTTTAATTCGTTAATTCATAAATTTTAAATTTTAAAGTTAAAAAGAAAAAATAGGAAAAAATATGAAAAAATAGGGAAAAATAGGGAAAAAATATGAAAAAATTTTAAAGTTAAATTTTAAATTTTACTCCTCTTCAATAGCTTTCTCTCTTCATTCCCATCTCCTGGTCTCCAGTGAGATGAACCCCAGTTCCAACTGGTAGCAGCAGAAGATTTTGTTTCAGTTCACAATTACAAAGATGGGTGTGAAAGGATTTGTTGAGGGCGGCATCGCATCGATCGTGGCCGGGTGCTCCACCCACCCGCTGGATCTCATCAAGGTACGGATGCAGCTGCAGGGCGAACCCCTCGCTGCTGCTCCTCCTCCCATCTCAAATCTCCGCCCCGCCTTCGCCTCCGCGTCCGCTTCCCTCACCATCCCTCATCCTCACCCCTCCTCCTCTGTCACGGTGCGGGCCCCACCTCGCCCCGGGCCCATCGCTGTAGGGTCCCAGATCCTCCGCTCCGAGGGCCCCGCCGCCCTCTTCTCCGGCGTCTCCGCCACCGTCCTCCGCCAGACCCTCTACTCCACCACCCGCATGGGCCTCTACGACATGCTCAAGACCAGCTGGTCCGCCGGCGGCGACGGCGGCTCCCTCCCCCTCCACCGCAAAATCGCAGCCGGCCTCATCGCCGGTGGGATCGGCGCGGCGGTCGGGAACCCCGCCGATGTTGCAATGGTCCGTATGCAGGCCGACGGCCGCCTCCCCCTCTCGGAGCGCAGGAACTACAAGAGCGTGGTCGACGCCATCGGAAGGATGGCGAAAAGCGAGGGCGTGGGCAGCCTTTGGAGGGGGTCGTCGCTGACGGTGAACAGGGCGATGATCGTGACGGCGAGCCAGCTGGCGACCTACGACCAGGCGAAGGAGGCGATCCTCAGCAGCGGGGCCATGGCCGACGGGCTCGGGACCCACGTGACGGCCAGCTTCGCGGCGGGGATCGTGGCCGCGGTGGCGTCGAACCCGGTGGATGTGGTGAAGACGAGGGTGATGAACATGAGGGCTGGGGAGGGGGTGAAGGCGCCGTACGATGGGGCGCTGGACTGCGCGGTGAAGACGGTGAGGGGCGAGGGGGTTATGGCGCTGTACAAGGGGTTCATCCCCACGGTGTCGAGGCAGGGGCCATTCACCATTGTGCTCTTCGTCACGCTCGAGCAGGTCAGGAAACTGCTCAAGGATTTCTGATTCGAATCCAATGAAGAAGGAGCAGTGGGTTGAGTTGAAGCAATGGATGACTACTATTATGATGATGATGATGATAAACTCTAGTAGTATTTTTTTTTTTTTTTTATATACATTTATCTATGTTTTTGGGGGAAGGGATGAGTTAAAAACAATACTATTGTCATACGAAATGATTTTTATTGGTAATGAAGTGGGCTTCTTTTTTTCAATACTGTTTCAAAGAAAGTTTTATTGCATCTGTGAACCTATCTCACTCTCATATGATCAAATTCTAAGATTAATGAAGAAAATAAAATTAAGCAAACACAGAGTGTATACAGTCTAATTGAACAAGAAACATGCATGCATGCTGCATATTCTGTATTAATTTACTTTTCAGCTTACAATGTTGTTGAATTGTAGTTGTGAGGATGGACGAAGCTGCGAAATCTGGAGCCTTGGAGGCATGACAGGAACCTGTACTCTCATGAAAGCTGGGGAATTCCGCCAACTAAGTGAGTGCTGTTTACTTGCGCCAATAAATTTATAATGTAAATTGGATACTGACATCTTGTGCTTTTATTAGGCTACCCATTTAGCCTCTTAGTTTCACGTTTCTTATACTGTAACTTTATACAGATCAATTGGTCCTTTTTAATGAGTAATTAGACAGTTTTGGCAGTGTCATTTGGCCTAAAACCACAACACTTAGTGAACATTTCTATTAAAATGCCAGTTTAGGGATGAATTGTATTAAGGCCGTGTTGGGAAATCTAAGTTTATTCTCACATTTTCAGAAAATACCGCTTAATTAACTTCAGAGAGCGGCTAACCCATTGCTATTTTTGTGCTGGCAATCGGGACAACTTGTTCATGCTCCCAAGTCCCCCAAACCATCCACTTGATCATTTTGTTACGTGTTCTTACATAACGATGATAAACAATACTCTTCATTATGTGTAGATTAAGGAATAGTTATCCTAATACTAAAATCTTGCATATATGATATGTACACCTTTGCTGATTCACTAACAACCGTGCACGTATCTTACTTTGCCCATAGATGTGGTAGGAAAGTCAAGAAAGATGAAGCCGGAGATTTCTTGTTTTATGTAATATTTGACAACAGATATGGATTAATTTTACATATAATTCTATACAGATTTTCGGATTGATAGCTACTTTGTCACGGGATAGTTGGATGCAACTTTTATTGTGTATTATGATATTGTGGTTTCTGTATATTGACCTAAGTTAGATTACCACACTAATCAGCAAATAGAGCAGTTGGCCTCAATTATGTAGTTACTGATTGAGATTGTTGTGGTAAAGGGTAGGTTTGTCACCTCCAGGAATCAAAATTCAACCCTCTGGTGATGGCTGTGACTAAACAGATATTGATATATATACAGTCAGTTAATGTATTGATCTGTTCATTGTATTGTATGTAGGATTCATTCTTGATATGTGAACAATATAGATTCATGAACAAAATAGCTAGAGCTCTCACACACCGTATATGACCTGTTCCCAGCCATGAGCTTAGTATGCTTGTCGCGATAAGGACTAGTTCATTGTGAGCCCTATTGACTATTGAGTTAAAAAGAAAATGAATCGAGCCAATAATACTCGAATATGTTCCCCTTCGTCAGAAAAAAACTGAAGGATATATGCCCAAAAGTTCCAAAATCATACAACAATAAAATTAGTGAGATAATCGATATCCTTTGTTCATTGCTGCTTCACGCATACTCTTGAAGTTCAAAACTGTGACAATGGTAAGACCTTCAGTTGATGAGTGATGTTGCAACGTATCATGAATATGTTTCTCAATTTCTAAAGCTTAATTATTTAATATGAACCATTTACTTAAGTTATGATCCTTTTTTTCTGGATAACCCATGTCATATAATCTTTAGCACCATTTTGTTGAGGTTGAATTTTGGGGGGGAAAAAAAACCAGTGTATTTTCTTTTTTATATGTGGAAGTCAATGATCTTGTGCAATAATAGAAAAGGAAGAGGGAAAAGTCTGCCTTTATAAGTTTCTTGTTCAGTCTAATTACGGTTAATTACGGGCTAATCAGTAGGACTATAGTATCTCTGTCATTTGTTAGTGCAAAAACTTAGCTCATCCCAGAAAGTCGAAATATGTTCATTTACCTGGCTCTCTGCCTCTTCATTTGCTTGATTGACCTCTAAAGCTTTGATGGAGCAAGAGTTAATAATATTCCAGAAGCAATGAACATCTCAATGAGCCAAGCCTGTTGACCAACTTAATGAAATGCTGTACATCAAAATCTTCTACCAAAATATGACTTTTTCTTGCGTGATCAGGTTCATGTCAAACTTAATTTTCTCCAGAAAAATAGAGGCAGAAAAGAAAATTTCTGTCAGTTGCTATCCACTTTGATTTCTTCTTCATGACGATTATCTCATTGATGAAGACAGAAGTTATATCGTTTACATTTCCACGACCTTTTGTTGTGAATGCATAATCTCACGCGAACTCATTAAGAATCTTCAACTTATTCGACTTCTATCTTTGCACGTATTCAGCAAGTCCAAACAACTGGAACACTTCAAAGACAAATTAACCACACGTATCATTTTCTCAGCTTTGTGCTGAAATTCTGCAATCACCTTCTGAGACGAACTCAAAGCAATAACTTCATGAAGCCTCGGATGATGGATTGTTCTTTCATAATTAGAGCTAGTGGATATAAAAACTATGGATCTTCATATTTTGCCTCTAGCTTGCTGAAAGTTATGTGTAGCTTGCTTCGATTTACTGAAAATGATGTGGCTCTTTCATCCATTAGTCCAACTGATATTTCTCATAATTCATAATCATGCTCGCAGTAATACAAATTAATGTTCGATTTGTGCTGATATTTGGGTGCAATGATCAAATTCAAACTGAAACTTTTCAGTTACATAAAGATCTTGTGGGCAATGTTGTGCTGACAACGAGTCAGGTGAACTTGAAGCTACAAATATCGTCTTTTAATTTTCTCTTGACATTGCAAATCAATAACACAACTGATTGATATCTTCCCCTATAAATTTTGCGGTACCCTCGCAGAAAATACTTCAATAAACATTCATGTTCAAAAAATACAAGCTTTCAAAGAACACATAATTTTTTCATGGCTCTTTCTTTCTTCTCTACACCCCACTTTTTTCTTTTTCACCACTATCATTCTATTTTTTCCCCCCTTATCCCATCAGCTCCCTCATTTTCCCTTTTCTCTTTTAAGAAAGCTTAATCCCAAAAAAAAAAAAAAAAAAACTTATTTTGTCTACCACGCCGTCACATCCTCTTCCTTAACCTTCTTCATAACCTTTACCCATTTTTTCTCTCTCTTTCTATAGTACAATATCATCAATATTTCTGTAATCTCAAAACTCAATTGAATCTCATTGAACTCATTTTTTCTCCCTCCTTCCGTAGAACCACCATCATTCTCTCATTCCCCTCCCTTAGCATCAACACTTTGTCCGCTACCATATTCATCTCTAATTTCATGTGGGCCTTCAACGCTTTCATGAGTTCCTCCACACACGCTCTCTAAAATTAGGGTTTTATTTGTGATTTGGGAAGATAAAGGGGGGTAATTTGTAATTTTAATATTTTTAAGTAGCATGTTGAAAAAAGCAGAAAAGTTTAAGATATTAAACATGAGGGGAAAAAAAGTACGAGGCATTAAAGATGGGAGAAACTTTAGGGTATTTTTTTTCCGTAAGTACCATTTTCTTTTTTAAACCAAATTATAATTAGAATCTGTACCTCCTTTTCCTGAAATTTTCTAGCCCATACCTCAAGCAACTAAACAATTTCAGAGTCTCCTTCACTGACCATACAAACCTGACCCAAGAACCAAGAATCCAACTTCTCTTCTGTCTATTTCAGATTTCTGTGGACTTGGACCAAAGGCTTAGATCCTTAATGGGTATGTTTGTGTTTTAGGCCCGTTTGATTTTCATGCTATTATGGGCTGGCCTACCCAGGTACCAAATTTTTCTAACAGCTTCATTCATGGATGTTTCATCATTCAAGTACAGAAAGGCCCACATAGTTGTTGTTTTTAGCTGGGCCCATTTGACTCTGGTAGATTGGAAACTGGGGTGTTGTGGATTCCTGGGCTACTACTCATCAGAAGAAATGGCAAGACAAAGAAAGAAAAAAAAAAAAAGAGAGGAGAACAAAAAAGAAAAAAGAAAAAGGAAAAGAAATATTAATTTATTACACAACCCTGCAAGAGAACTTTTCTTTAAATCTTTGCAAAACAAATGAAAATTAAAAAAAAAAGCTCCCTTTTTTTATTAATAAATAGATAGTTGCTTCAAAGGAAATCCACATTTACCCTGTTATACTTTAAATTTGTCCACTTTATCACAGGAGAATCTCAGTACTTATCAACTATTTAAATTTCTCTGTGTTTCTTTCTTTTTTTTTCTTTTTGCTTTTGAGAAACAAGATGGAGGTCACCCTCCAGTCTATACATATACACTCATCACTAATTACTCAGATTAAATATATGCACAAAGAGCTAACTTGGGGCAGTCATAAAATTTCTAGAATCTATTGTTTTCTTACACTGTTAAGCAAATTTTATGCAGTTCTTATGTAAGGATACAAATCTATAACAATCAAATCTCATCAGCCTTTTGGGGTTACTTTGTCTTTCTCAATTGTATGCAATTTTATTCGGGGTTACTAATTTTAAAATATAAATCTTCTATCTTCATCTATGCTTTAGAGTTTTGATGTAGTGGTAGTGACTTAATATGCATTAGAACAAATCAGGTTCAATTCTTACTGAGTACGTATTAAAAGGCGGATTTAAAATAAAAAAATAACACTATCACAAAAGGCCCATATTTTGACCTATAAAAAAGCAATTGACATGTGTGGGCGCCTTAAAATGTAAATTCCTCAGTCATCACCTGAATGTCAGAGTTTTGATGCAGTGGCAGAGGACTTTAATAACAAACAATAAAAGTTCTTATTTGATTAGGATATTTCAATTAATTAAGAAATTTTAATTGACTAGAAAACATGGCAAACCATTCTTTCATGAAGGATTAGAGTTAGGCTGTGGCAGCATAGTGTCTTGTATGAGCAATGATCTTTAAATGTTTCAACTCCCACTCTCCACCGCCCTTAGTCCTAGCATCATCACATGATATGAACTTCTGTTCATGTGTGTGAGGCGCACACATGTTATAAAAGAGTCAATCTCGCGTTGACACATAAATATGATATAAGAGGGGGTTCAAAGTCTTTAAAGTTTTGTAACTCTGAATATCGACATCTTATCCAGATGTCAATGCGAGATTGACCATCTTATAATATATATGTGTAGCTCACACACATGAACCGAACAGCCTTGAATGGGCTTATGCGAATCAATGCGATACAATATCTCTTCATTCTAAACTTTCAAATTGAATGATTTGATGAAGTCAAATTTATTGTACCGGCTCCTGATTCTTCTATTTTATTCATTTTAGGATTTAACCAAACAACCCGATACTTTTTTTTTAGGGAAACAAATTAACTTCAGCAACATTTCTTGATTAACAAGCTAATTGTTGATAATCGAGGAACCCAATACTCTGTGCTTAGATCTAATATTTAGACTTAATTTGCGTATTAGAAGTAGAGATTTAAAAAGTAACAACAGATCGATATGAAGACTGAGAATGACCACATGATGCTAGTTTAGGGGGTTCGATCCCGAGTGCTTGATTTCTTAGATTGACATTTAGTTTAGAAACTCAATCAAAACTCACAAACTTTTTAACCCAATTCGTCTAAAATTGTTTAAACTATAAGAACCACATCTCTCTGTGAATCGACCCTCAAGTGCTGCAAACGAACGACCGTGTACTTACGGCTAATTTAAAACGTAGAGTGAAAATCTCCCCATCACAGGCCGTGCTAGTGCCACTCCTCAACGGAATTCTCTTCCAAAAGAAGAAACCCCTATCACCATTTCATAAATAACTACCTCTCTCAAAGTATAATCATTAGCTTGTTTGGATTTTGCTTGTGTCTTATTTTGAGACGATATAAGCTGTGACTCATCCCCTGACTGATCCGAAGTCAAGAATAATAGACAAGATTTAGCATCCATCTAATAAACCTTCAGCTCTCTTTGATCTATGAGAGCAAAGGCAGCATTGTGGATTAGAAAATTTTCATATAATCTCACATTGAAAAGTGATAAGAAAAATGATAGATTTAAATAAAAAGTTGAGTTTTCTACTCATCAACTTAAGAAAGAAGTTGCGAGTGTGTAGCCCTCCGCAAATTTTACCTCAAAATTTATTCTTCTAAGCATGCCCTTTTAAAGGAAACATTGATGTTTGCTTAACTTACTATAATTTTTTTTAACTAACACAGTGGCAAAACAAAAGTACATATTATTATATAAAGGTTGAATTGAAGAAATGCTCATAAACTATTATCATTTCATAAATACCCTCTCTCAATTATTGCTGAACTGAGTGGAAAAACTCTTATGTACTATCAAATTCAATAAAAAAACACATTGGTATCATTTGGTATCATTGTAATATATTGTAACCTTTATCAAGTCTATGGAAATGGGCTAAGATCTTTTACGATATCTTAGATAGTGCAAATGTATTCTTTGCTAAATTCAAATATATAACAGTAAAACTTATTTTCTGCTTAATTTGATAGTACGACAGGGTTTTCTAGTTATTTTAACAGTACAAAATTTGTTTCTACGAAACCATGCCTGTAATTTACCTTTATTTAAAAGAAGGGTCTATTAATTGTGAGCATTATTCAGAAGGTGGAGGCTTTCTGAGCTCTAACACCAATATAGAAAGCTTAAAAGATAGATGGAGTAGGATAAAAAGGCAATCCATTAATGATCTTTCCATGGATGTAGGTTTTACTTTGAGATTGCATGGTTCTTCATTGACCCGTCCGAGGTAAGGACAGACTGATCCGAAGTCAAGATTCGTCCCCCTACTCAGCTCTCTTCTCATATAAATGAGGACCTGGAGCTTGCGTAATTAATTGTACTCATTTTGATTAATTATTCTGCGCTTGTACTGCCGTAGGTAGTGAGCAGAGAACTAATGGCATCTTCGTCGTCAAAGAGAGAGAACGCAAGAGGTCGTGAGGAGATGGCTGCAATTACCAAAGACGCGATCATGTTCGTGGAGATGGCCAAGGATGATGTGAACTCCAAATTTCTTCTCGATAAAGCAACCGAGGCAATGGATAAGGTTTATCACTCTCTCCAGACGTCGACCAAGCAAGGCAAGATCACCAGACACCAGATTACTGGGCATGCATGCATGCATGCATGTTTGTTTTATTTATTTATTTATTCCTAATTGTGTTTATAGTTTGTTGCTTGCTTCTTCAGGAGAGAATACACTGATGAAGTACCATCTGTTAATCTCACATCATGGTGGCCCACTTAACCTTGGTTAAACATTGGATTCCTAATTAAAGTTAACTGATATAATAAGATGCCCATATTAAAGTCACATTTATATAGTTTATATAATCTCTTGAGATATAAGGGTACCATGATGGATGGTTTTATTTCAAGGGTTTATTTGCAAATGTGTGACCCACTTTTCTCCTCCTGCAAAGAAATGCAAAACCGCTCGCTCATTTTGAGAAACCCATCAGTGAAAGATTTTCTGAAGGTTTTGTGCAAGGAAAAGGAGACAGAGAGAAGCAGGTTATTTGCATTAGGGTTTGCAGGATCAAAGGAAGGAATCGAGATCTTCTTCAACCTTCATCTATTGTTCATCAATGGCTTCAGGTATGGGAATTTAAAGTATATGTGTTTTGATTCCGTATTCAATTCTTGAGATGATTGATTCTAAATTCATGGCTGTTAATCCGCATTAAGTTTATTTTAATTCTTACATTTGGTATCAGAGCCGTGTTTAGAATCAATACATCTTGGATTAAGGATTATGGTAAATTAGGGTTTTTGATTGACAATTCAAAGAAATCAATTTTTGATCCTTTAATTGTAGAATTAGTAGAGGATTACATAACCCTAATATCCCGTTCATACTCCTCTAATTGTACAATCAATTGGGATCAAAATTCAGGAATTAGAAACCCTAATTTTCCCTAATTTTGGATTAAATCGATTAAGTAGAAACTGCCTTTGATAACTGCTTCGTCGATTATTAGTCGACTAGCCGAAACACTAGTCGACTAATTCCCTTTTCCAGAAAGTTAAAAGTCTCTGTTTCGATACAGTAGTCGACTTGAAATTTAGTTGACATTTTGAGTAGTCGACTAATTAGGGTATAGTCGACTAATCAATTTGCCCAAGTCGACTAACAGAGTGACCTGAAAGTTAAGAGGTCTCTGTTGACTTCAGGAGTCGACTTATAATTTTGTGTAGTCGACTAATATTAAGTATAGTCGACTTATTATTTTGGCCTAGTCGACTAGACTTGATAATAGTTAGTCGACTTGACTTGACCTCAAGTCGACTGGACTTGACCTTAGTCGACTGGGACTTCCACTATAGTCGACTTATATTGTTCCAAGTCGACTAGTAGTTCCAAGATCAGTCGACTAATGTTGGTATATTTTCAATCATAAATGTATATTACACATTTAAGTTATTGTGTTAATATTGATTGATGTTTGTCAAGTAATAGAATTGAAGTATTATAGTATTACTCAAATAAAAGATTAGAGAATATTATTGGTTAGTTTTGTATTCATATGGTTTATTGATTTAGTAGTTGCCAAAGTGACCTATATTAGTAAGCCTTATGAATATACAACTATATAAAAGACTTGTCAATGTAAGTGACATTAAAGACAATAATACTCTCGATGGCGGTTCTAGTTAGGAGATTGGGACTGGCCCAAAGGAAAGTCTCTTTCAAATAATTATGAACCGGGGTAGGGTAGTGTAATTTATGCAACTTAGTGGTGTAGAAGTGGATACCCAAAGGTAACATAACTTACTGTCTAAGTAGCATAAATTATATTAGACCTACATAGGTGATAAAAGAGTCTCACCTAAAGAGTGAACACTGGATATGCTTAGGTTTCGCTCAAAGGAGGAATCAAAGTGATATCAATAGTTCATCTTCATTAAATTTAAAAGTTTTGTATTGATTTGTGGCCTAATGTGAGCAATGTCCTATTATGTTTCAGTGAACGTCCCCACTTCCCTTCACACTCATGCCACCGCATTCCAGCCCTGGATGGTACAAACTTCTCCGAGTGGTTTGAGCATGTACAATTTACACTGGGTGTTCTGGACCTAGACATGGCTCTTTTAGTAGAGAAACCTGATGAAGTGACTGCTGAAAGCACAGCAGAGCAGGTTAGCCATGCCAAAGCTTGGGAAAGGTTGAATAGACTCAGTCTCATGTTCATAAAGATGACCATAGCCAATAACATCAAGACTTCACTCCCACATACTACTAGTGCATCTGAACTTTTATCTGCTATAAGAGACTGATTTAAGTCTGCAGATAAGTCATTAGCTGGCACCCTTATGGCTGAACTGACTACCATGAAATATGATGGTAATAGAGGAGTTCAACAACACATTCTAAATATGACTGATAAGGCTGCTAAGTTAGGATCACTGGGTATGAAAGTGGATGAATCCTTCTTGGTACAGTTCATCCTCAACTCACTTCCTCCTCAGTTTGGGCCATTCAAGATTCACTACAACACTCATAAAGATAAGTGGAATTTGAATGAGCTAACTGGTATGTGTGTACAAGAGGAAGTGAGATTGAGGCAAGAAGGGCATCACTCAGTATTGGCAGTAACTCAAGGAGGTATCCATAAGAAAGGTAAATATGGAAGAGGTAAGAGATTTCCATCAAAGAAAGGGCATGACCATGGGAAAGCAGCCAAGGTCATGGAAAGGCTTTCACTGTCAAATGCTACTTCTGTGACAGAAAAGGACATGTGAAGAAGGAGTGCAACAAGAGGAAAGCTTGGTTCGAAAAGAAAGGTATAAATCTTTCTTTTGTATGTTATGAATCAAATCTTACTGAAGTACCTTCTAATACTTGGTGGATTGACTCTGGAGCCACAACTCACATAACTAATTCAATGCAGGGATTCCTTACAACCCGGAAACCGAAGGAAAGTGAGAGATTTGTCTTTATGGGGAACCGTCTCAAAGTGGAGGTCGAGGCTGTTGGTACTTACCGACTACTCTTAGAGACGGGTCATCAGATGAATCTTGAAGATACTTTTTATGTACCTTCGATTTCTAGGAACTTAATGTCATTATCCAAATTAGATGTTTTTGGATATTCTATTTTATTCAGTTGTGGAAAACTCAGTTTAATGTATAATTCAATGCCGGTTGGACATGGAATTTTATGTGATGGTTTATATAAAATTTCATTGAATGATGAGTTTGCACAATCTCTTTTATCTCTGCATTCGAATGTTGGTATTAAACGTGACTTAATTAATGAAAATTCCTCTATCTTGTGACATAGACGACTGGGGCATATCTCTAGGGATAGAATTGAAAGATTAGTGAAGAATGGGATTTTGGATAACCTAGACTTCACTGATTTTAGTGTGTGTGTGGATTGCATAAAAGGAAAGCAAACCAAACACACTAAGAAAGGTGCCACAAGAAGTAAAGAACTCCTTGAAATAATTCATACAGATATTTGCGGACCACTCTCCATTCCATGTTTTACGGGAGAGAGATATTTCATTACCTTTATAGATGATCTGTCACGTTATGGTTATGTATATCTAATTCATGAAAAGTCTCAGGCCGTTGACATCCTTGAGGTGTTCATTACAGAGGTCGAAAGACAATTAGATAGAAAAGTTAAAATCATAAGATCAGATCGAGGTGGTGAATTTTATGGTAGATATGATGAGTCAGGACAACATCCTGGCCCATTTGCCAAATTTCTAGAAAAGCATGGTATTTGTGCTCAATACACAATGCTAGGTACGCCTCAGCAGAATGGTGTTGCTGAAAGGCGAAACCGAACTCTTATGGATATGGTTAGGAGCATGATGAGCTTCTCTAATGTACCTAATTCATTGTGGAATGAAGCCTTAAAGACTGCTATGTATATCTTGAACAGGGTTCCTAGTAAGGCAGTCCCAACAACTCTTTTCGAGTTGTGGACTGGTAGGAAACCCAGTTTAAGACATTTACATGTTTGGGGTTGTCCAGCAGAGGCTAGAATATATAATCCATAAGAAAAGAAATTAGACTCAAGGACAATATCTGGGTATTTCATTGGTTATCCAGATAAGTCTAAGGGGTACAAATTTTATTGTCCTAACCATAGTATAAGAATAGTTGAAACTGGTAATGCCAGATTCCTAGAAAATGGCGAAATTAGTGGGAGTGATGAACCAAGAAAGGTAGATCTTGAAGTGATAAGGGTAAATATCCCAATTACCTTTCCTTCAAGAGAAATTGTTGTCCCTCAGCTTGATCATCAAGCTGAGATACCAGAACAACATAATGATATTGGTTCACCACTCCATGAGGATATTGCCATTGAAAATGTAGTAGAACCACCACAACCGGCAGCTTTGAGAAGATCTCAAAGGGAAAGAAGATCTGCCATTTCAGATGATTATGTGGTGTATCTACAGGAATCTGATTATGATATTGGGATAAATAAAGATCCAGTTTCATTTTCACAAGCCATAGAATGCAATGATTCTAGTAAATGAGTTGATGCTATGAATGATGAGTTGAAATCTATGGACCAAAATAAAGTCTGGGATCTCGTCGAATTGCCTGATCACTGTAAGAAAGTCGGGTGTAAATGGGTCTTTAAGACCAAGCGCGACTCTAAAGGCAATGTCGAACGATATAAGGCCAGACTTGTGGCTAAAGGTTTCACTCAGAAGGAAGGCATTGATTATAGAGAAACCTTCTCTCCAGTATCAAAGAAGGACTCTCTTAGAATCATTATGGCACTTGTAGCTCATTATGATTTGGAGTTACATCAAATGGATGTGAAAACTGCTTTTCTAAATGGAGATTTGGATGAGGAAATTTACATGGAGCAACCTGAAGGGTTCGCAAAGAAAGAAAAAGAACACTTGGCTTGCAAATTAAAGAAATTCATATACGGACTTAAACAAGCTTCCAGGCAATGGTATATAAAGTTTAATGATACCATTACCTCTTTTGGATTTACAGAAAACACTGTTGATCAGTGTATATATCTAAAGATCAGTGGGAGCAAGTTTATATTTTTGGTTCTGTATGTGGATGATATCTTGTTAGCCAGTAGTGATATTGGTTTGCTGTATGAAACTAAAGGTTATCTTACCAAGAACTTTCAGATGGTTGATATGGGTGAGGCAGCTTATGTCATTGGCATAGAGATCTTCAGGGATAGATCTCGAGGATTGCTAGGACTGTCTCAGAAAGGTTATATCAATCGAGTCTTGGAAAGATTTCATATGGAGTTGTGTTCAGTCAGTCCTGCACCCATTCAGTGGTGTCCCAGAAATGACTTAGAAAAGGGTCAAATGCAGAAAGTTCCGTATGCATCAGCTGTTGGGAGCTTGATGTATGCACATACTTGTACCAGGTCAGATATCAGTTTTGCTGTAGGGATGCTGGGAAGATACCAGAGCAATCCAGGAATGGAGCACTGGAAATTAGCTAAGAAGGTTATGCGGTATCTTCAAGGGACGAAGGACCATATGCTCACATATAGGAGATCAGATCAGTTGGAGGTGATCGGCTATTCGGACTCAGATTTTGCTGGTTGCCCAGATAGCAGGAAGTCTACTTCAGGTTTTATTTTCTTGCTAGCAGGTGGGGCAATCTCGTGGAAGAGTGTAAAGCAGTCTATCACTGCTTCATCCACGATGGAGGCTGAGTTCATAGCTTGTTTTGAGGCCACAAATCATGCATTATGGTTAAGGAATTTTATCTCAGCACTTGGTGTAGTTGACTCTATTGCCAGGCCCCTGAAGATATATTGTGACAATACAACAGCCGTTTTCTTCTCTAAGAATGGAAAGTACTCTAGTGGTTCCAGACACATGGAACTTAAGTACTTGGTGGTTAGAGAAAGAGTTCAGAAACAGAAAGTGTCAATTGTAAGTATAAGTACCACTTTAATGGTTGCTGATCCAATGACAAAGGGATTGCCTCCAAAGACATTCAAGGAACATGTTGTAAGAATGGGTCTTTTGGGCAATCTGTAAATGTATGTTTTGGTACTTGTAAAATTGACAATATTGCGCAAATAAAAGTTTGTTTCTGTATTTCCTGTTATCCAATTATGTGTGCACATATTATGTATGGATGTTTGTTAAACAGGAAATGTCTTAACAAGACAATTACATGGGTCATTTTGGTTATGGACTCAATTAGTAAGGGTTATCAATGTTGTGGTACATAGAAGGGAATATGACGTGGATGTTGTATAACCGCTATGACTCGCATTGGTGGTCCAAGCTAATTGCAGTATTACAGTATTTCATATTTGGGCTTATCAGTTGTTGTTTTTAAAATTCGTGATCACGTGTCAAGGTTTTTCAGTAGGGAATCCAATGGAGTCAAAATGTTTTAAAAAAAAAAATGAGTCTTTTCTTTTATTTGTTTTCTAAAGTTTTAACCTAATCGGTTAGTGGTCCAAGTGGGAGAATGTTAATCTCACATCATGGTGACCCACTTAACCTTGGTTAAACATTGGATTCCTAATTAAGTTAACTGATATAATAAGATGCCCATATTAAAGTCACATTTATATAGTTTATATAATCTCTTGAGATATAAGGGTACCATGATGGATGGTCTTATTTCAAGGGTTTATTTGCAAATGTGTGACCCACTTTTCTCCTCCTGCAAAGAAATACAAAACCGCTCGCTCATTTTGAGAAACCCATCAGTGAAAGATTTTCTGAAGGTTTTGTGCAAGGAAAAGGAGACAGAGAGAAGCAGGTTATTTGCATTAGGGTTTGCAGGATCAAAGGAAGGAATCGAGATCTTCTTCAACCTTCATCTATTGTTCATCAATGGCTTCAGGTATGGGAATTTAAAGTATATGTGTTTTGATTCCGTATTCAATTCTTGAGATGATTGATTCTAAATTCATGGCTGTTAATCCGCATTAAGTTTATTTAATTCTTACACCATCGACACAAAATGAAAATTAATTATTGTTTTTTTTAGAAGAAGCTCGCTATTAACCGTCAGCCTATATATATACGAGGAGCACACCCAACGACTTACCATGTGGACACATAAAAAGACATGAAAATTAATTATTGTTGTTATTGCATGGCTCCGCTTGTTCCTCGCTACATCTGAATCTCACTGGCTTGCTTTGCTTTCCCCAAGCAGGGAGATAACCACATGTGATCCTAAGCACAAGGATGGATACGATTGGAAAAAATATGGGGAAAAGAAGATCAAAGAATTCAACGACAACCGGAAGTCTCTTACCATTTCCTTTCTTTCAATTTTTTTTTTTTTTTTTTTTGTTTTTTCTTACCGTATCTCTCGATAAGCTGTTTTTGTCGTGTATTATAATTTTTATTTTTGAATTGTTGACAGGGACTACTATTATTGTTCCTATAAACGCAAGAACGGATGCCCCGCGAAGAAACATGTTCAGCAACTAAGCTCACACGAGTACCGTGTGTCATCTACTATGGAAGCCACACGTGTGGCGGGATCCAAAATCATCATCATCAGCAGCAGCACCACTCACCACCGCTGGACCCCTCCGAGCATGGTCAGAACGATGAGGACGATGGCCTTTGGATGACATTTCTGAGTACACACGAGGAGATCGATTTGCCTATAGTGTGTGACCAGCAGATTAATAGGAAAGGAGTGTTAACTAGCAGCACATACATACATGATGTTGCCCTAATTGACTTCCTTTCATATTTATTTCTTTGTCCCTAGACATAGGAATGGCTCAGAAGCCCAAGCAGAAGAAACTGGGCTCAAAGGCCTCTTATTTAAAATAATTTTTCTTGGACTTATTTGGAACCGTATACATTCGATGCATTTAGTTAACAATAATAAGAATACTTATTTAGCTTATCCTACTTTCTACCACATGTTCCTCATTGGATGTTTAGAGAGCATAAACCATGACTCTTATACAAGTACCAATTGTCCTTCATTCTTCTGATTGTTTTTTCTGTTGTTTTGAAAGATCAACTGTGCTAAGGTGCGTGAATTAGTGGTGATGATTCTTTTTTCCTTTTTGTTCTTTTCCTTTTCCGTTTGCTGCCGGATCCGGCCTTGAGCTGCCAGTTCCGGCAAAGGGGAGGCCGAATCCGGCCATGACACTTCAGAGGCGGCCAGATATATCCGGCCAAGGGGAAGGCCTTGTCGTCAAAGTTGGCGGCGGTGGCGGACCTGTTGGAGGCAAGGTTGTTGATTTTGTTGGAATCCTGCTTAACAAGAATCAATCTGACAACTAATCAAGATCACTGAGATATCAACAATCTAATTGGCCAGGTCGGCAAATATCAGGTGGGAGGTTTTCCGTTCAATAGAACGTTCCTTAATTTAAGAACCACCTTTCAATTTCCTTCCTTGGTTTAAGCACCAATTATACTGAATCCAAGTCAGTCTCGATATACTGTAAAGTATATCCCCTGTATAAAGGACTTAGTCCACTTATACAGTATCACTTAGACTGAATCTAAGTCAATCTCGATATACTGTAGAGTATATCCCCTGTATAAAGGACTTAATCCACTTATACAGTATTTGAAGTGAGGTACGCTTAGAGCGAATCTCCTTAAGACAATTACGTCCCCCGCACCGGTGCTAACGGGATAATGGACGCTGGTCTCCCAAGATACAATACTTCTTCACGGTATTTGGATAGCACTACCAAATCACCGTACGGTCGAACCGTAGTCAACCAGTACCTACACAGGATTAGCAAAGCAGCGGTATAATGACAAATTTCAAATGAATATTTGTCTTACTCTTTTGGAGGAACACCCACTGTTAAGGATGTAGGAAGGTTGAAGAATTTGGTAGAATCTCCTTTAGGAAGGTGCTTCGGATTCCCACTTCACTCTGGAAGTCGCGGATTCCCACTTCGCTGGAAGTCGCTCTGGAAGTCGTGGATTCCCACTTCGCTGGAGCCCAGTTCAGAATTCAATTCAAAACTGTAGAGAGAGAGAGATTTTCTTGGAGTTGGTGTGTCTGAGAATGGAATTCTGGAGTGCTATTTATAGCGCTCCGGAAGGGCATTCTCGTCCGCCAAAAGTCAGCAGTTGCGACGGTTCGGACAGAACCGTCGCAACTGTTCAACCGCCCAACCGCTCTGTCGGTTTTCCGACAGCGGTTGGCGAACGGTTCGGATCCGTTCGCGCGGACACCCGTTGGCGGGTGGTTCGAATCCTTTCGCGGGCGGGCTGGACCTACGGACCCTGATTCAAAAAGAACCAGGTAGGGAACTCAGCCCATGCCCAGGCCGAGGCCCGAGCCACGAGCCCCGGACCCGGACCCGGGCCCGAGCCCCGGCACCGGCCGGCCGCCGCCGTCGCCGCCAGCGGCGGCGCGCGTGCGCGCACGTACGGATGTACGTGCATAGTTCCCTCCTTTTCGCACGCGAAAACTCCAAGTACCCAAAGGGCACACCCTTTGTTCTCATTTTCCTCTATTTATACCCCATAAGCTTCCATCACATGGCCAATGTGGGACTAAATGCTTGTAGCTAACTTTAGTCCCTTTTTGGCTTTGAATTAGGCAATCTTTGGACTTGAATATCTCATTCATTCGAAGTCGGAATTGAACATGTGAATATACCACGTTCATCACCAATGGAAGGAGAACACACTCCAACCATCATCCGGTTGATTCGATCAACGGATCTCGCCATAATTCAACTCGAAGATTCACCTTTATATTCTTCAATTCCAACAATCCCCCACAATGAATGGAGATTTAAGGAAATGACACACAAAGAGACTGACTCTATTGTGAAAGGTACTTGAGAAAAGAAACTGCATAAGGATAGGTGAACTAGGTCTTGAACCTTCCATAGCGAAAGCTTTATCGGACTTAGGGGCCGTTTGTTTCGCGTAAAAGTCCGTAATTCGTAAATGACTTACAACCCAGTTACAACTACGACGTTTGTTTGGACCGTAATTCGTAAAAGACTTACACAACCCAATTACCCCTCACTTGCAACCCAATTACCACTCACTTACAGCCCAGTTACAGTTAATTTTGTGGTCATGCAAATTTGTATTATTTTTTTATGTTAATATTAATTTTTTAATATTTAGCATTTTTAATATTTATTTGCAATATTAAAACTTTTTAAATCACCAAATAGTTAATTTTGTGATCAACTTTTTCACTTACGACTTACACATTATGACAACCAAACACCGTAAAGCACAATACACGTTTCCACTTACAACTTTATATTACCAACCAAACACCATAAAGCTTACATGCATGTAACTCATTTACAAATATAAAAGACTTTACCAATTACAACTTACGAATTACGGCCAATTACGACAACCAAACAGACCCTTACTGGCTAATCAGTGAACTAGGTCTTGAACTGTTAGCCGTTAGTGTAAGCCAAGTCAACAAGCTTCACACAGTGACTTTTCAAATCAACTTTGGTTCTCTGTTGTGTCCGTTTTGACCCTGGATATTCTTGGTTTCAGAGAGTATCTTTAGGGAATAACAGCCTCTATAGAGATTCCCAAAGAGCCGACCCAACTCTATACTCACATAGGTGATGGACCTATTAAGAGTAGTCTACTCTACTCCACTTGTTTAGTAACAAGATATAGGCATCATTAAAAGCATTTAAGCTTATCCTTAATCCACTTGTAGAAAAGTACTTATGTGCACCTTAGGAATGGATTGGAGTCAAGCTCCCAAGTGCTTACTTGCTGAGTCAATCATAACTAGTTTTTCCTCTTGAACTTAGTCCGTGGGATCTCCAGTCGCTAAGTGAGGTTTCCATTAAGCTGACTCGGTAAGGTTAGGCTTTTAGACCCATTCCCCTCGATGCACAGTTTATACGCTCTCCACTTAAACCTTTAGTAAGCGGATCCGCTAAATTATCCTTTGACGATACAAAGTCAATAGAGATAATTCCATTTGAGAGCAACTGCTTCACGGTATTATGTCTACGACGAATATGTCTAGACTTACCGTTATATATAACATTTTGTGCCCTAGATATAGCTGCTTGACTATCGCAGTGTATACATATAGCGGGCACTGGCTTTTGCCACAAAGGTATATCTTCTAAGAATTGTCGAAGCCATTCTGCTTCTTCTCCAGCCTTATCTAAGGCTATGAATTCCGATTCCATAGTGGAACGGGCAATACATGTTTGCTTAGAAGATTTCCATGATACCGCTGCTCCTGCTAGAGTAAATACGTATCCGCTAGTTGATTTTGATTCCTCAGAATCTGCAATCCAATTAGCATCACTGTATCCTTCCAGTACAGGAGGATACTTTCCATATCTCAAGGCATATTCCTTGGTATGTGATACGTAACCCAATACTCGTAGTAGAGCGGTCCAGTGTAGATCACTAGGATTGCTAGTGTATCTACTTAACTTGCTTACAGCGTAAGCAATATCGGGTCTAGTGCAATTCATCAAATACATTAGACTTCCGATAACCTGCGAATACTCCAACTGGCGTATCCCAGTTCCTGTATTCTTATGAAGGTGGACGTGTGGGAGAAAAGGATTTGTATTCTCCTTTATCCCATGATCCTTGAATCTTTCTATCATCTTATCCACGTAGTGAGATTGAGATAGACTGATTCCATCTGGTGTTCTAGTAATTTTAATTCCTAAAATTACATCAGCAACCCCTAGATCCTTCATATCAAAACTGTTGGATAACATTCGTTTAGTGAACTTAATAATCTCAATATTAGTCCCAAGTATCAACATGTCGTCTACATAAAGACAAACAATGATACATGCGTTTCCAACTGTTTTCGTGTAAACACACTTATCGCATTCATTGATAGTGAATCCATCTTTGATCATGACACCATCAAATTTCTCATACCATTGTTTTGGAGCTTGCTTTAAACCGTATAAGGATTTTACCAATTTACACACCTTGTGTTCTTGGCCCTTGACTTTAAATCCTTCTGGTTGCTCCATATATATTTCTTCATTTAATTCACCATTTAAGAATGCAGTCTTGACATCCATTTGATGGATATCTAAGTTGTGCAATACTGCAATCGCAATCAACATCCGAATGGACGTTATTCTTGTTACTGGTGAATAAGTATCAAAGTAGTCAAGTCCTTCTTTTTGTCGATAACCCTTGGCTACTAATCTAGCCTTGTACTTATCGATAGATCCATCGGGTTTTAATTTTCGTTTGAAAATCCACTTACACCCAATTGGTTTACTTCCAGGAGGCAAGTTTACCAATTCCCAAGTATGATTACTTAGTATGGATTCTATTTCGCTATTTATCGCTTCTTTTCACATTTGTGCTTCTGGGGTTGACATAGCCTCTTTAAATGTTTGAGGCTCGCTCTCAATAGCATATGCTATGAAATCTGGACCAAAAGATTTTGAGATTCTAGATCTCTGACTTCTTCTTGGTTCAATTTCCGCATTTACAATTGGTTCCTCGGGGCTTTCGTCCCTGAATGCCATCTCATGTGTTCTTTTCCCAGAAGTCTTATCTGCTTCCCGTTTGTACGTAAAGATATCTTCAAAGAACACAGTATCTCGAGATTCGATAATCATGTTTACATGAATATCAGGTATTTCTGATTTATGAACCAGAAATCTGTAGGCACTGCTATTCAAGGCATAGCCTATGAATACGCAGTCCATAGTTTTTGCTCCCAACTTAGTCTTTTTGGGTAATGGTGCCAGCACCTTTGTAAGGCACCCCCACATTTTGAGGTAATGGTAGGAAGGTGTCCTTCCATGCCATAACTCGAATGGTATTAGACCAAGTTTCTTGTGGGGTATTCTATTTAGAATATGATTTGCAGTTAATAGAGCTTCCCCCCACAAGTTCTGCGGAGCTCCAGAACTTACGAGCATGGAATTAACCATCTCCTTCAAAGCTCTGTTCTTCCGTTCAGCAATTCCATTCTGCTGAGGAGTGTATGGTGCTGTAGTTTGATGTATTATACCAAAACTAGCACATAACTCACTAAAATCATTTGATTCATATTCTCCGCCTCTATCGGATTTTAGAATCTTGATTTTCTTGTTGAGTTGATTCTCAACTTCAGCTTTATATGTTATAAATATATTTATTGCCTCATCCTTACTGTTTAAAAGATACACATAACAGTATCTTGTACAGTCATCGATAAAAGTAATGAAATACTTTTTACCGCCTCTAGTTGGCATAAACTTCAAGTCACATAGATCGCTATGAATTAACCCTAAAGGTTCTGTATTTCGATCTATTGAGTGAAATGAATTTTTAGCCAACTTGGCCTCAACACAAATCTCACACTTGCGAATTTCTTCCAAGTTGAGTTTAGGAATATATCCCAGATTAGACAAGTTTTTCAAAGACTTGTAATTTACATACCCTAATCTAGCATGCCACAAATTAGGAGACTCAAGCAAATAAACAGAAGATTTTCCTTTATTTATTAGCTTTGGGTACAAATACACGGACTTTTTATCAACCACTGCAACATTGGCTTTAAAAAGTCCATCAACAAGATAGCCCTTTCCCACATACATCCCTCCCTTAGTAAGTACAAATTTGTCAGATTCAAATACAATTCTAAATCCTTTCTTACTAAGTATTGATCCGGAGATCAAATTCTTGCGGATGTCTGGAACATGAAGGACATCGTTAAGAGTAAGCTCTTTCCCCGATGTCCACTTCAGGATGACCTTTCCCTTTCCTTCAACCTTTGAGGAAGTTAAATTACCCATGAATAGCTGTTCATCTTGCTCTAGCCTTTGATATTCTGAGAATAATAATTTCTCCGAGCAGATGTGTCGGGTAGCTCCCGTGTCTACCCACCAATCTTTGTTATTGGTTGTCAGATTCACTTCTGACACCACAGCTGAAAGACTTGGTGATTCATGGTTGGTCATGTTCGCCTGTGGGTGGCTCTTCTTGTTCTTCTTTAGACGGCTGCGACATTCATTGGCCTTATGCCCTTCTTTATTGCAGATGTAGCAGGTTCCTTTGAAGCGCATGCTTTTGCCGTCTTGGGCTTTGCCTTTGTACCCCTGGGATGTCTTCTTCCGCTTCAAGCCTTTGGAAGTAGACGCTTTCCCCTTTGAGTCTTCGATCACATTTGCTTTTGCTTCGTAGGAGTTCTTGCTGCTCCTTTTCTCGGACTTGCGGTTGTCCTCCTCTATACGAAGCCTCACAATGAGATCCTCCAACTTTAGCTCCTTTCGCTTGTGCTTCAGGTAGTTCTTGAAGTCTCTCCACGCTGGGGGGAGTTTCTCCACGATGGTTGCAACCTGAAAAGTTTCAGGAAGAATCATACCTTCGGCCTCTATCTCGTGCAAGATAAGTTGGAACTCTTGCACCTGACTGATGACAGTCTTGCTATCCACCATTTTGTACTCCAGAAATCGTCCAACGACGAACTTCTTGGTACCAGCATCTTCAGTCTTGTACTTCTTGTCAAGACTGGCCCATAACTTCTTTGCCGTAGTGATCGGACTGTAGACATTGTAAAGAGAGTCATCCAGTCCATTAAGAACATAATTTCGGCAAAGGAAGTCACCTTGTGTCCAAGCATCGACTGCAAGGACTGAGTCCCGATCAGTTCCGGGTTCTGGTGGATCCTCCTGCAGGAATTTGGCCAGATGAAGAGTGGTCAAGTAGAAGAGCATCTTCTGTTGCCACCTCTTGAATTCTGTGCCATCAAACTTTCCTGACTTCTCCGGCTTCGGGTTAGGAAGTGGAGTAGGCATCAAACCTTGGAGCGGTATGTTTGTTGCCTTGCTGGAGGTATCTTGATTTGTCTCAGACATTTTTTCTGCAAGTTCAAGCAGAACAGAAGTAAGAAACGATAATTGTCTTAAGAATGTTGGAATCCTGCTTAACAAGAATCAATCTGACAACTAATCAAGATCACTGAGATATCAACAATCTAATTGGCCAGGTCGGCAAATATCAGGTGGGAGGTTTTCCGTTCAATAGAACGTTCCTTAATTTAAGAACCACCTTTCAATTTCCTTCCTTGGTTTAAGCACCAATTAGACTGAATCCAAGTCAGTCTCGATATATTGTAAAGTATATCCCCTGTATAAAGGACTTAGTCCACTTATACAGTATCACTTAGACTGAATCTAAGTCAATCTCGATATACTGTAGAGTATATCCCCTGTATAAAGGACTTAATCCACTTATACAGTATTTGAAGTGAGGTACGCTTAGAGCGAATCTCCTTAAGACAATTACGTCCCCCGCACCGGTGCTAACGGGATAATGGACGCTGGTCTCCCAAGATACAACACTTCTTCACGGTATTTGGATAGCACTACCAAATCACCGTACGGTCGAACCGTAGTCAACCAGTACCTACACAGGATTAGCAAAGCAGCGGTATAATGACAAATTTCAAATGAATATTTGTCTTACTCTTTTGGAGGAACACCCACTGTTAAGGATGTAGGAAGGTTGAAGAATTTGGTAGAATCTCCTTTAGGAAGGTGCTTCGGATTCCCACTTCATTCTGGAAGTCGCGGATTCCCACTTCGCTGGAAGTCGCTCTGGAAGTCGTGGATTCCCACTTCGCTGGAGCCCAGTTCAGAATTCAATTCAAAACTGTAGAGAGAGAGAGAGATTTTCTTGGAGTTGGTGTGTCTGAGAATGGAATTCTGGAGCGCTATTTATAGCGCTCCGGAAGGGCATTCTCGTCCGCCAAAAGTCAGCAGTTGCGACGGTTCGGACAGAACCGTCGCAACTGTTCAACCGCCCAACCGCTCTGTCGGTTTTCCGACAGCGGTTGGCGAACGGTTCGGATCCGTTCGCGCGGACACCCGTTGGCGGGTGGTTCGAATTCTTTCGCGGGCGGGCTGGACCTACGGACCCTGATTCAAAAAGAACCAGGTAGGGAACTCAGCCCAGGCCCGAGGCCCGAGCCACGGACCCGGACCCGGCCGGCCGCCAGCGGCGGCGCGCGTGCGCGCACGTACGTGCATAGTTCCCTCCTTTTCGCGCGCGAAAACTCCAAGTACCCAAAGGGCACACCCTTTGTTCTCATTTTCCTCTATTTATACCCCATAAGCTTCCATCACATGGCCAATGTGGGACTAAATGCTTGTAGCTAACTTTAGTCCCTTTTTGGCTTTGAATTAGGCAATCTTTGGACTTGAATATCTCATTCATTCGAAGTCGGAATTGAACATGTGAATATACCACGTTCATCACCAATGGAAGGAGAACACACTCCAACCATCATCCGGTTGATTCGATCAACGGATCTCGCCATAATTCAACTCGAAGATTCACCTTTATATTCTTCAATTCCAACAGATTTCCAGGTTCAAATTCCACGGCGAAGACAAGGCTGACGCAGCATCCGAGGAGGCGCCATGGGAGACGAAGCAGTGGGCCCGCCGGCCTCCTATCGCACTCCACCCCTCTCACTCTCCCCTTCTATCAAAGAATCAGCACGACCAATTGGTTCAATTGGACTCCCAAGCTCGTCGCTGAGCTGTTCTCCGTGCTTGAATCTAATGGCCGGCCCTTTGAGGCCTGAAAGATGGTCTCTGAGTCGGTCTCGAGGTTAGCCTCTCAAGGAGACATTGCCTGCTTCTACTGTGACCTCACCGATGCTGCTTCAGATCGAAACCTCAAACACTTTGTTTTGCAGTTATAGTCTTTGCTGGAAAAAGGCGGCTTGAGTCCATGGTTAGAGGGGTGAGCTCGGCCTCGGTGGGCATGCCGTTGGATGCAGAGAAGGTGTTTGATGAAAAGGGGGCACTGGGTTAGGTGGCCAAAAGGTTCCTCCAATATTGGTGTATGTCACGTAGCTTACATAATCTTCCTTGTTGGTCCAGTTGTTAGCTATTATCTGTTTGGAAACAAATATTTAGATTAGGATTTTATTTTATCTTTTGCAAGCCTTATCTTATAAAAAGCAAGTTTGTTAGGCAAAATAACTGAAGTTAGACCTGTTCCAAGGACTGAATGGGTTTGTTTGAAATAATCTTTAGAAAAGAAAAGAGGGGGAACCACCAAGCAAGTATGAACAGCTTGATTCTCCCCCTTTAGATATAGAGCAGCAGGGGAACTTCAAGAAGGGCACTGAACACGTTCAGTCATGTGAAATGTATGCATTTGTGGAATGAAATCCTTACCCCACACAGGCCAGAAATGACAAATGTACCAGTTTGGAGTGAAAGTAACATTAATGCGCGGAATACACTACATATTGGGCCCCAAGCAGATAGCTCCTTCATAGCTTTGATCTAGTCTTTTTGCGCATTGTGGTTGGTGAAAAGCCCAAAGCCCAGGGAGAAAAAATGACAATCAGCAGAGAAGTTGGTAGGCAGCATCATGCAGACAGCTCAGCCTGGATCATCTTGTATTGCTTCTCAGTCACACTCTTCTATAGTCTTAAGCTCTGACACTGTTTCTGAGAGTGTGGAACACTGCTCTTTGGCTCCAAACTCCTCAATGGAAACAGATTCTGATCTATCTTTGCTTCATCCTCGTAAGAGTCATGCCATGAGGGAGGGAGAGTATTGAATGACATTACAAGTTCATGAAAGTTTGGCATTAGTAGGTCATATGAAATAGATGGCTTAATTTATGCTTTGCATCATCCGATCCGATGTTAATTAGTTAAAGATGCTTATGCACTCGTTCTCGCTCTACTTGAAGTCAATCCATGCTTGCCTGGTAGGGGTGCCATCAGATCGGATACGGATCGGGTATTCTATTTATCACATCCATATCCGCAACCAACTTTCGGATACGGATACGGATACGTATATTATCAGGTGTGGAAAAATGATATCCGTATCCGCCAAAATCGGATATCGGATACGGATCGGATATTAGCGGATCAGATGCGAATACTAATCGGATGTTTGTTGAATACTCACAAAAGTCGGTATACAAGTACTTCATTTATTTTCCCCTTGGCATCAAGGACTTTTAGATACTCTATATCATTGCCAAGCAATTCCATCATTAAGTGTGACAAAAAATGATCACATGGTATATCTTAATACAAGTGCAATAATTAGCTATAAACAAATAAATGGCTGCTAGTAAAGAGATATAATAGAACTATCCCTATAAAACAAGAACCATTATTAAGCTTGCCAATGAGTTTTGTATGAGAACAGCTGCCATGATCGCAGTCTTTTTCAGAAGACTTCTGAGAACTGCTGCCATGGTTGCAGTCCTAATTATACTGAAAATATATGATTTTAGCATCTCACATGCATAGTTTAATGATTATTCTTATGTTTCAATATTATAGAACTTTGATTCATTTGAGAATCAAGAATTTGTTACCTCTCAAAAATCTCAATTGGAGCAATTTAGAGACTCAGCTGCCAGCTGAGAGAGCGCAACGTGGCTGAATTTTAACCACAATTTTGGGTGCTGATAGAATGGTCGCAGTTTTTTATGAGGACTGTGATTAAGTCGCAGTGTTTTTATGAGAATTGCTGTCATGGTCGCAGTCTTTTTTACCAAGGTCGCAGTCTTTTTCTGAGCACTGCTAGCATGGTCCCAGTCCTAATTACACTGATAATATATGATTTTAGCATCTCATATGCATAGTTTAATGATTATTTTCTTATGTTTCAATATTTTGTTCCACTTAACTTCAAAGATCCCACCTTTTGTCTTCAAAATCCTGTAAATTATAAATAAGACTCTATTATAAACACAAACAATTCAACTATTTATTCAAATATTTTACAAAATAAATAAATTTTGAATTATAAGAGAAAATAGATGAAACGAATCATAGATTCATAGATCTAATTGCTACCCAACAAATACCCTTTCCTTATTACAAAATTTCATTCAGAAAATATTAAGTTGTGTTATAACTTGTAAATTTATAGTGTAACCACTTTGCCACAAGATAACAAAGATAAAACTCACAGAATAAAATTTCAGTCAAATTGTCAATTAATTAATTAAGAGAGAAAACTCACAGAATAATTTTGAAATCGAGATTTTCGTTACTCACTGGATTCGTCGGAGTGGAGAGCTCGTGTGAAGAGATCGAGATTGAAGATCACTCGAAGCGGAGCTCTGGTAGTTCAGATTGAGGGAGGGGTTGCTGAGGGGAAGAAGAGAGCTTGTGGGCGGAGGCGCCTGGTCGGACTCGTCAGATGGGAGAGCTCGTGGTCGAAGCAGAGAGTGCGAGAGCTGAGAACTAAGAAGCGATCGAGATTGAAAGAGATCGAGGGAGATCGAGAGGGAAAGGGGGTGGCTGCATGGCTGCTCGTCAGTGGAGAGAAAAAGTGAGGAAAAGATGGATCTCAGATTCTCAATGAGTCAATTCTCAAACCCTAAAGGCTAATATAGTTATATACTTATATATATTTATATTATATATGTTGGCCCAAAGGCCATTAGCCCGGACATTTTGATGATAACAAACCATATTTAGTTATGTTTTTAACAACCTTGTTTACATAAGTTTCAGGAAAATACATTTGTTGATTTGACGGTTCCAACTCAAGACTCACGTTTTTGGACGCCGCAAAGGATTTGAATCCCCGAGCCTAGCACAATAGAAGCGCTCCCGGATCATACAAAGAAGAAGAACACAAGAGTTGTAAATTTTCTTTATAGTTTTTATTTTTAGATGATTTTGTCAAAACCTAGATGATAGAGGTAGAATATTTGGGATTGTCACTCATACACACTTAGTATTGCTTCATGGCTTCAAAACAATTTTTCTAACTTAGTTTTTAGAAAAACCATGTTTGGAAAAATCAGTTTTTAGAAAAATCATTTTTCATTTTATCAAAAAGGATTTTTTATCAAATGTTGTCCTAACATGTTTGAGTGATGATCTATGATCACACTCTAAGTTTTATAAGACCTAGAACCTTGTTTTAGGAATCCTTACCCAAAAATGTTTTAACCAAAATTTCCTTTCCCTTTAGCAGACTCTGGAAAACAGACCTGACAGAGTCCGGTCGACCGACGTGCACGGCTGTGCATGTGTGCACGTCGGCCGACCGCCCGGTCGACCGGGATCAATGTCAGTGCTCTCTATTTATTCCGGTCGACCGGATCGGCCGACCGTAAGAGAGTTCCACTCTCAGGCAGAGCTGCGGTCGCCCGAGTCGGCCGACCGTTTCCCCCCAACGGTCGGATTTATGACCGTTGGCGGTCGGCCGGCCCGGTCGACCGGTAGCTGTCAGAAAGTCTGACAGACTCCAACAGCTCTATTTTTCTGGACAGATTTTGTTGGGTTTCACCCCCAGCGACTCTATTGAGCTGTGTAGGCTGTTTTCCATCCCTTATAAATAGTGGGACTATTTTACAAACAAGATACAAGATTTACATATAAGATTTACAAGTTTTCAAAAGCCTTTCATTTTAGAAAAAGATTTTCTCTCTAAGCCAAAAGTTTCCAACACTTTCTTGAAGCAAACCTCTCTACTTCTTTCTAGTCTTTTGCACTTCACAATCCCAAGTATCATCTCTTTCATATTGGTTATAGGATTGTGCGAAGTGAGTCTTTTGTGATCAAGTGTGATCATCTTATTTCATTGAGCGAAGTTGTAGAGGCATCGGCCTCAAGCGAGCGCGTGTGCTCCAAGTGGTGTTGCGGCATCACGAGAAATAGGACAAGTGTGTCCTTGTATTGATGATCCAGTGGGATCACCAATAGTGGAAATCCTTCAAGTGTGAAGGCGGGGACGTAGAGCGTGGCTCGAACCTCGGAAAAATTCCTTGTGTTTGCGTTTGATCAAATTTCTCTAAACTTTATTTCTTTTACTTGCTCTTTTATATTGCTCACTTACTTGCAAGTAGTTTATTTGTGTTCATCATTTTAAATAGTTTTAAATTCGCATAATTGTCATTTTATATAGCCATCACCTATTCACCCCCCCTCTAGGTGACTTCAATTGGTATCAGAGCCTAACCCTTACATTTGGTTTAACCACCTTAGGGAGATCCTTGTATTTGGCTATATTTTTGTGCATTTATATTTGTTTGTGCATTATACCTTTGTATTCATGGCATCCCTTGACTTTTTTAGCATCAAGTCCCCACCCAAATTTGATCGTTTGAACTTCCCCATTTGGAAGGTCAAGATGAACTTATTTCTTAAGTCCCTAGGAGTTAGAGTAGCTAGGGCCATAACCAAAGATTTTGTAGAACCTCTCACCGATGAGAGAACATGGTCCGAGGACACCACCAAGGACTATGAGGCCAATGCTAGGGCTCAATATGCTTTAACTCAAGCCCTTAATGAAGATGACCTTTCACGCATCATTAACTGTAAATCCGCATTTGAAGTGTGGAATGTTTTGATTGTTACTCATGAGGGAACGTCCCAAGTCAAGAGATCTAAGATTGACTTGCTTCGTTCTCAATATGAGAATTTTTACATGCTTGAAAATGAAAGTATTGATGATATGCTCACTCATTTCACCAAGATAACTAATGCATTATCTTCTTTAGGTGATACGATTGATAATGACCAGAAGATCCGGAAGGTCATTAGAGCTCTTCCCAAAGCTTGGGAAGTCAAGGCAACCACCCTCAAGGAGCTCAACGATCGGGAGGAGATGGACTTCTCCGGCTTCATCGGTAATCTCAAAACCCATGAGATGGAGATGAAGGTTAGAGAAGAAAGGGAGGCGCCAAAGAAGAAAGCCCTCGCTTTCAAAGCCACTCCATCCAACCATGACGAGGAGGACTCATCGGAAGACTACGATGAGGATTTTGCCATGCTCATCCGGAAGATGGGCAAGATGTTTTACAAGAAGGGGAGGCAAAGCAACTTCCGAAGAGGGAAATCTCAAGGAAGATTTGAAAGGAAAAGAGAGGAGCTGGGTCCTTGCTTCCATTGCAAGAAGATCGGACATCTCATCGCCGATTGCCCCGCTCTTCAAGCTACAACCTCAAAGAATGGGCCGAAGAAGAAGAAAGCTATGGTGGCCACATGGGATGACTCAGAGTCGGAATCCGAAAAGGAGATCGACACCGCCAACATGTGCTTCATGGCACATGGGGAAGATGCATCAAAGGTACTCATTGAAAACTCCATAGAAGATGATGAATTGACTATGGATGAACTAGCACAATTTTTTGAAGAACTATAACATAGGTATGAGATTTCACAATCTCAAAATAAGAAATTAAAAAGGGAAAATGAATCTTTGAAAAATAAATTTGATCTTGTTTTAAAAGAGAAAAATAACTTAGAAAACTCTTTCGTAAAGATGAAAAAGGACTTTGAAAATTATAAAATATCTTCTAAAGGAAAAAAACCCCATTTCATCTTGTAACAAAAATGAATTTATTGAGATCCAAAAACGAGTTGATGTTTTGGACTCAACACTTAAAAAATGTGCATTTGATTTAAATAAATTTGCTTCTAGGTTTCCCAAAGGAATAACCCAAGGGAAACACACTCACCATCAACATGCACGGAAACATGCACACACTAACAAACATGCTTTCATGTATGGTAGTGGTAGGATTTATGTTTGCACTCATTGTGGCCGCAAAGGCCATTTAGAAATTTTTTGTTTTGCTAAGCTTAACATGACAAATAAACATGTTTGGGTTCGCCCCGGTACTAACCCTAAAGGACCCAAAAAGATATGGGTACCAAAAGACACACCCAATTTAGCTGATACAGGTGGGTCTTCTACCTCCAAGACGTAGGGGGAGACGGTGCCCGGGTGGTGGATGCAACAATGCCTAACGAACATATCATCGCTTGCATTGCTATCATGGAGGCACCTATTTTGGAGAAAGCACTCGGTTTTGATAATTTCTCCATTTAAAAGTTTTATTTTGTTTATATATATATGCATAGGATTGCTAGTTTACCATGTTGTTGTACTGATAAATGTTAGAGTAAACTTGCACTTCCATCATGCGTATATGTATGTTTTTGTTTTATATTAACATATAATCTTGTATGTCCACATGTCTAGATTGATTGTATATGTGTTTTTTGTCAAAACTAAATAAATATTTAAAACATTTTTAAAGCAAATACATAGAGATGGCAATTGCGCGCCTCAACTCATATCTAGAGGAATCTCGAGAAGAAGTACAGAACCCTTCACCGGGTATTCGGCTTCAACATCTCTAAAATTTGGCTTTATTTATAAATAAAATAAATAATAAAATAGGTATAAAGTTTTGTTGTTTTTTTATGTCCAATATGTTTAAAAATTTTTGTTTAAAAACTTTTTAATGAAAATATACCTTTACAGTTAAATTGAAAAGTATAAGATAAATATTTTTTAACTGGTTTTGCTGCTGTCAGTTTTTGGGCAATACCGGCCGACCGGAGCGGTCGACCGACCTTGCCTGGAGAAATTTTTATTTTTTCTCTGTGGACGGCCGACCGGAGGGGTCGACCGACTTATCTGTCAGTGCTCTCGGGTATTTTCGGTCGACCGGACCGGTCGACCAGGCGACGGGAAACTGCTTTTTACCCATCACTATTTAAAGCCCTTTATCTCATTTTCACTCTCTCACCTCCGCGACCCCTCACATTTCCTCTCTCAAAAACCCTAACAACCCTAATCCATCTCATCCCAACTCAAATCCAACCCTAATACTTCCTATAATTTCCTGGATCTTCAGTCTCAGGCCTGATCTACGTGTTTTCTCAAGGAATTTCGGATTGTAGGCTCTTGATCTTCAATCCTTCAAGGTAAAAATCATATTTTTCCTTAGATCTTGCTTTCAATCTTGTTATCCATCTTATTTTTGTTAAGATCCTTCCTTCATCTAGACTAGATCAAGCCCTCACCTTGTTATTTTTCTATTTGACCTAGATCTAACATTTCAACCTAAATATGCCTAAAAGATCTAGATCCGAGAAGGGAAAGTCCATAGCTCCTTCTTCCTCTACCAAAATCAAATCTCCTTTTGTTTCCACCCATGCAGAACATCGATACATTCTCATTTCAGAGAGAACTATAATTTCTGGTAGAAGTGTGGTTCTTCAAGATTTTGAACACCTTAATATACCACAAATTTTGAGGAACAACTCTCTGGATCTTTTCATGTCCATTAGGGAACCCGTGTACACCTCACTCATACCATACTTTTATACTAATCTGTCTTATGAGGGTAACCGGGTTAGGTCTAGGGTTCTTGGAAGAGACATTGATATCTCTGAAATCACCTAGAGGGGGGGTGAATAGGTGATGGCTATATGAAATATGGCAATAATGCGGAATTTAAATCTACTTAAAACAATAAGCTCAAATTAGAATGCTTGCAAGATATAAAGCAATAAGTAAAGCAAGTAATAAAGAGATTGAGTTTAGAGAAATTTGAGCAAACGCAAACACGAGGATATGTTTCCGAGGTTCGGGCCACGCTCTACGTCCCCGCCTTCACACTTGAAGGATTTCCACTATTGTTGATTCCACTAGATCTCCAATACAAGGACACACTTATCCTATCTCTTGTGATGCCGCAACACCACTTGGAGCACACTAGCTCGCTTGAGGCCGATGCCTCTACAACTTCGCTCAAGAAGAAAATTGATCACACTTGATCACAAAATGCTCACTTAGCACAATCCTATAACCAATATGTAGAGATAGTACTTGGGATTGTGAAGTGCAAAATGACTAGAGTGAAGTAGAGGGATTTGCTTCAAGTAGGTGTTTGGAAATTTTAGCTTTGATGAAAATCTCTTCTAAAATGAAAGGCTTTTGAAAACTTATAAATCTTGTAAAATTTGTTGAAAAGTGTTGTCTTATCATGTTGAAATGACCCACTATTTATAGTGGATGAAAAACCTACTACACAGTTAGAGAAATTCGTTGGGGTGAGATCCCAACAAAATCTGTCAGAAAATAGAGCTGTTGGAGTCTGTCAGACTTTCTGACAGCTACCGGTCGACCGGGTCGGTCGACCGCCAACTGTCATATTTCTGACCGTTGGGGGAAAACGGTCGGCCGACTCGGTCGACCGAAATAAACAGAGAGCACTGACAAGTGCCCGGTCGACCCGAGCGGTCGGCCGACGTGCACACATGCACAGCCGTGCACGTCGATCGACTGGGTCGGTCGACCGGACTCTGTCAGATCTGTTTAAACAGAGTCTGGAAAGAAAGAAAAGGAAAATTTTGATTCAAACATTTTTGGTTTAAGGATTTGTAAATAAGGTTCTAGACCTAATAAAATAAGAGTATGATCATAGATCAACACTCAAACATGTTAGATCATTTTTGGTGAAAATCCTTTTTTTGATAAACTGTTTTTCTAAAAACGGTTTTTCCAAAACATGGTATATCTAAAAACTAAGTTAGAAATTCTGATATAAAAATTCTTTTGAAGCCATGAAGCAATACTAAGTGTGTGTGAGTGACAATCCCAAATATTCTACCTCTATCATCTAGGTTTTGACAAAATATCTAAAAATAAAAGTAAATTACAAATCTTGAATTCTTTTCTTCAAAGTTTTGATCCCAAAGCTTTTCTACCGTGCTAGGCTTGGGAATGCAAATCTTTAGCGGCGTTCAAATTGTGAGTCTTGATTGTGGAGCCGTCAAATCAACTTGTTGTAAACCTGAAATTCTTTTAAACAAGATTGTTAAACACATAACTAAATATGGTTTGTTATCATCAAAATATCAGGCTAATGGCCTTTGGGCCAACAATCTCTTTCCAAGAATTTGCTGATCTTCTGCATCTCTCCTGTGAGGGAGTAGATGTCATTCCTTTGACCTACATGACTTTGAGTATCCGGCCGGTGAGTCTGCGCTCACCTCGTCAACCTTGATTTACGGGGATGACAACCCCGGACTAGTGAGAAATGAGGAAGTGAGATACTTCACTCTCACTGCTCAAGTTCTCGCTAAGTTTATCTTTTATAACATCATGCCTAAGTCGGGAGAATATAGTCATGCCAGGGGACCTGTCCCATTGATTATCTATTGCCTTCTGAAAGGCATCAAGATTAACATCCCCCGTTTATCATCTCCCACATGACTTCAGATCATGTTTTTGTCCCCACTAGGCACTTGCCTTATGGGATGCTTATCTCTTATCTTCTAAAACAACTTGATTTTGACTTGTCCTCTGTGAGACCCACAAACCCCTCTGTGAAACTGAACAGCACTCTTCTGAAGAGGATGCAAGCTAGGATGCGTCATGATGCACCCCAACAGCCTGCATTTCCTCCTTCTTCTTTTGTTCCAGGGTCATCTTCTATTCCGGGGTCTTCCTCTGCTCCAGTGTCATCTATTCCATCTGACCTCCAGGCTTTCATTTCTTCTGAGCTTCAAGCTCAGTTCCAGGAGCATCAGTCTTGGGTTTCCACTGAGATCCAGCAGCACCACGCCCAGATCACTGCGGAGATAGCGGCACATCGCGAGGTGATGGACACTCGCTACCATGGACTTCGCAACGACATGTGCTATTTTGCTGATTCCATGAGATACATGGATTCGCAATTTGGTGCATTGTATGTGAAGTACAATATGCGGGCTCCAGACCCTACGGCGTATGCCCGGCCACTTCCTTCCTCCGGCCCTCCGTTTCCGACCAGGCCTCCTACAGCTCCACCAGCACCACAGCCAGCGGTCGCTGCTATTGATTCTGAGGAGGAGGATGATGAGGATGATGATGATGATGCTGTTATGGCTGATAAGGATGCAGAGGTTGCTGCGGGAGATGAGGATGACTCGTCTGAGGAGGACGATTCTGACGATGAGGAGTGATTTTCCCCTTTGTTGATGATGTCAAAAAGGGAGAGAGATATTTATGAGACTCTCTGAGCTTGTAGTACTTTATTTTATATTTTGGGTTGTAGTATTTTGTTTTATTATGGACATGTATTGTGTGGACATGTGTTTGTTTTATAGTTATTTGTTTTATGGACATGAGTTACTCTTTTATGGCATCCTTTTTATTGCATATGTGTATTTATGCATGGTTGATTGGCATGTGTTTCATTTCCATATACTATATGTGTTTATGCCTGAGTATCTCTTTGATATATGCATGTGTTGAGGGGAGCTTCACTTGAAGTCTCCACCCAAAATATTTGTGATAACTATATATGTTTTGTTATCATCAAAAAGGGGAGATTGTTGGCCCAAAGGCCATTAACCCGGACATTTTGATGATAACAAACCATATTTAGTTATGTTTTTAACAACCTTGTTTACATAAGTTTCAGGAAAATACATTTGTTGATTTGACGACTCCAACTCAAGACTCACGTTTTTGGACGCCGCAAAGGATTTGAATCCCCGAGCCTAGCACAATAGAAGCGCTTCCGGATCATACAAAGAAGAAGAACACAAGAGTTATAAATTTTCTTTATAGTTTTTATTTTAGATGATTTTGTCAAAACCTAGATGATAGAGGTAGAATATTTGGGATTGTCACTCACACACACACTCAGTATTGCTTCATGGCTTCAAAACAATTTTTCTAACTTAGTTTTTAGAAAAACCATGTTTGGAAAAATCAGTTTTTAGAAAAATCATTTTTCATTTTATCAAAAAGGTTTTTTTATCAAATGTTGTCCTAACATGTTTGAGTGATGATCTATGATCACACTCTAAGTTTTATAAGACCTAGAACCTTGTTTTAGGAATCCTTACCCAAAAATGTTTTAACCAAAATTTCTTTTCCCTTTAGCAGACTCTGGAAAACAAACCTGACAGAGTCTAGTCGACCGACCCAGTCGACCGACGTGCATGGCTGTGCATGTGTGCACGTCGGCCGACCGCCCGGTCGACCGGGATCAATGTCAGTGCTCTCTATTTATTCCGGTCGACGGATCGGCCGACCGTAAGAGAGTTTCACTCTCAGGCAGAGCTGCGGTGGCCCGAGTCGGCCGACCGTTTTCCCCCAAAATGACCGTTGGCGGTCGGCCGGCCCGGTCGACCGGTAACTGTCAGAAAGTCTGACAGACTCCAACAGCTCTATTTTTCTGGACAGATTTTGTTGGGTTTCACCCCAACGACTCTATTGAGCTGTGTAGGCTGTTTTCCATCCCCTATAAATAGTGGGACTATTTTACAAACAAGATACAAGATTTACATATAAGATTTACAAGTTTTCAAAAGCCTTTCATTTTAGAAAAAGATTTTCTCTCTAAGCCAAAAGTTTCCAACACTTTCTTGAAGCAAACCTCTCTACTTCTCTCTAGTCTTTTGCACTTCACAATCCCAAGTATCATCTCTTTCATATTGGTTATAGGATTGTGCGAAGTGAGCCTTTTGTGATCAAGTGTGATCATCTTATTTCATTGAGCGAAGTTGTAGAGGCATCGGCCTCAAGCGAGCGCGTGTGCTCCAAGTGGTGTTGCGGCATCACGAGAAATAGGACAAGTGTGTCCTTGATTGACGATCCAGTGGGATCACCAATAGTGGAAATCCTTCAAGTGTGAAGGCGGGGACGTAGAGCGTGGCTCGAACCTCGGAAAATTTCCTTGTGTTTGCGTTTGATCAAATTTCTCTAAACTCTATCTCTTTTACTTGCTCTTTTATATTGTTCACTTACTTGCAAGTAGTTTATTTGTGTTCATCATTTTAAATACTTTTAAATTCGCATAATTGTCATTTTATATAGCCATCACCTATTCACCCCCCCTCTAGGTGACTTCAATATATTTATATAACATATAATATTATAATAGATCTGATAATAGTGCGGATATCCGAATCCGGATCCGATATTATTAACTCTATTTGAATCTGTATTCGTATCCGAATAAGAATATCCGGATCCAGATCCGAATCTGTCGGATGCAAAAAAGAATGCATCCGAATTCGCATGGGATATGCGGATTCGGATGCGGATATCCGCGGATATTCGAATCCGAATGGCACCCCTATTGCCTGGACATGGTTCTGGGCCGATTATTTAAGGCCCAGGCCCAGGCCAGCGGTGCCCATTGCACTCGGTGGTGGGCTGGCCTACGAGTTTCCCCAAGCGGAGGTTCGCTGTCATTTTTTTTTTTTTGATAATCAATATGTCTATCGGGGCGTTCGAACCGGTGATATTTGGAAAGCAAACCTAGAGTCTAACCGGCGGGCCATAACTCAGGGGACTTCGTTGTCATGATTTGTTGTGAAGGGTTTACGCGCCAGCGTGGGCTCCGCCAGCAATTAAACCTTGTTTTCGTCTTTATATATATATATATATATATATATATATATATATATATATATATATATATATATATATATATATATATATATATATATATATATATATATATATATATATATAGGGAGCTGATCCTCTAAGAACGGTTCTCACGGATTTCTGTGAGAACTTTCACGTGGGTCGTCGGATCTAATAGATCAAATCAAATAAAACTAGATCTCTATCAGATCCGACGGCCCACGTGAAAGTTCTCACATGAATTCGTGAGAACCGTTCTTAGGGGATCAACTCACTATATAAATATAAATATAAATATATATATATATATATATATATATATATATATATATATATATATATATATATATATATATATATATATGAAATTCTATTTTAAAAAAAAACACGGCTGAAAATATGTTCTCTCTAGGAAATTTCAAAAGTTAAATTGCAGATAAAGCACAACTATTTTAGATAATATTTTTCATCAAAAAGATTTCACTCTGTGGACATTCATATACTATTTTTCATGTAAATATCTAAATGTGAATTAATTTTCGTCCAATCTCTTTTAGCAAATAATATGTTCACAATCAGTTGAATTCAATGACAATATAATACCCTCGTTCTAAAACAACATATTAAAAAGAATTCCATTAGCAATTTAATAATTTGACAGAGATTTAATATCTTTTTAAGTCATGAAGTCATGAGACAAATGGGAGAGACAATTCAATTATATATTATACATTTCGATATCTCAGAGGATTTACCTTATGACAGTAGAGATAACTAAAACTAAAAGTGCCAAGTAACTTTGCTCTCTTCTGTATTGGCAAGTGGAGTTAGAAATTAGAATTTAGCGTGTTGGGGGAAAAAAATTGAAAACAGCTAGAAATTATATTCTTTTTATTGTTTGATTGAAATTGTATTTAACAAGAGTTAGCGGTTGAGAGAGAGAAAAAGAGAGGGCGAGATTAATTCCAATTTTTTGATAGAATTAACAACATTTGAGTTTTGAAAAATTAGGCACATTTCGAGATAGTTTTGAGAGTCATTTTGCGCTAAATTATTTTCATCAAGTCTTGCTAATTCTTACTAAAATTTGATTGTATGACAAGAGCCAGACTAAATTAGCTCAACCCTTGAGCCAACTGAACTTGCCGAATAAGCATTGTTTTGCTTTCTCAAATTTGAGGGTTTTTTCCCCTCTTCTTTTTGCATGCATTTTGGACGATTGGGTTGTAGGCTGTCTAAAAATCACTAAAAGACAAGCCATTGAAAAGCAGAATTTTGGCCGCGTTTCAGCCGCTCCAAGGCGTGAGGGTCGAAATCCGCGTCTCAACCGCTCCAAGGCGCGAGGGTCGAAACCCGCGTCTCAGCCGCTCCAAGGCGCGAGGGCCGAAACCCGCGTCTCAGCATCAAGGCGCGAGGGCTGAAACCGCGTCTCAGCAGCTCCAAGGCGCGTAGGTTGACACCCGCGTCTCAGTTGTAACCGTCCCGGTTATGGGGCCAATCATGGCCCACATAACGGGGAAGGTTAGCCCCCATTATGGAGTGTTTTTAGGAGGCATGTACGCCCCTGAAACCCCTATAAATAGCCCCGTCGCTATTGAAGAAGGGGTCGGATTTTTAGTCGGACGATTTTTGGGAGAAAAGAGCTCTGAGAGAAAAGAGAGAAACCCTTCAAAGAACTTGCTGTGTTCAAGTTGCTCTTTGCCTACCTTCTCTTTGAGAGTTTTGGTAGACAGAGCTGTGTTACTCCGTCAACCACCCGAAGAGAAAAGCCCCGGAAGATCTCGACGTTCACCCGGTCAACGGAGAACAAGATTCACTCTCCATCGCCACACGAAGAACCCAGCCTTAAACAAAGGGAGGATTCAAGACTCAACATCCTCCCTCCCTTGTAATCGGAAGACCGATCTGTTGTAATTTTCTATCCAATCAAAAGAATTTTACAATTGAATCCTTCTTTTTTCCGACGCATACAAGAGCTTTCTGACTTCTGATTGAACCGCCTCAACATCAATCCGGACATAAAGCCTGTCAAACAACAACAGCGACGGTTCCGTCTAGAGATAATGAAGGCGATTCAATCAGAAGTCAGAAAGCTCATAGACTCTGGCTTCATCAGGGAAGAGCAACATCCCGATTGGGTAGCCAACATCGTCCCCGTTGCTAAGAAAACGGAAAGATCCGGATCTGCATCGACTTCCGTGATCTAAACGACGCTTGTCCCAAAGACGAATTTCCACTGCCAATCACAGATGTTATGATTGACAATACTTGTGGATTCGAACGAATGTCCTTCATGGACGGGTTCTCAGGATACAATCAAATCAAAATGTATCCTGACGACGAAAAGCATACCTCTTTCAGGACACCACTGGGGGTATACTGCTATACCGTCATGCCCTTCGGACTGAAAAATGCGGGGGCAACATATCAAAGGGCCATGAACGCCATTTTCCACCGGCAAATGCGTAGAACGGTGGAATGTTATGTTGATGATATTGCGGTGAAAAGTCGCACTAAAGGTGATCACATAGCTGATCTAAAAGTTGTCTTCGACATCATGCGGGTCCATCAGTTGAAGATGAACCCTACCAAATCCTTCCTGGGGGTGGCCAGCGGCAAGTTCCTAGGGTTTGTAGTGACTTCTACAGGAATTCATTTAGATCCGGAAAAGATTCGCGCTATCCAGGAGATGCAACCTCCGAGGAATCTCAGGGAACTCAGAGGATTGCAAGGACGATTGGCATACATCCGCAGGTTTATCTCAAACCTCTCCGGAAGATGCCAACCCTTCGCTAAGCTAATGAAGAAGGGTGTTTCGTTCATTTGGGATGACGCTTGCCAACAAGCATTCGAGGAAATCAAGCACTACCTCACCCAACCACCAGTCCTTGCAGCTCCGATATCCGAAAAACCTTTCCTGGTATACGTTCGAGCAATGGATCATTCTTTGGGAGCTATACTAGTTCAGAATGACGATCAAGGACGAGAACAAGTGATCTACTATCTGAGTAGAACAATGATCGGAGCCGAACATCGGTATAACCCGATCGAGAAGGAATGTTTGGCACTGGTGTTCGCCATTCAGAAAATGCGACACTATCTGGCAGGCTAAACCATAAACGTCATATCAAAAGTTAACCCCCTGAGGTTACTTATGACTAAGCCTTCATCATTGAACGGCCGGCTGGCAAAATGGGCCATATTGCTATCCCAGTATGAGATGCACTTTTTACCACAGAAAGCCATTAAGGACAAGCGGTGGCGGATTTCCTGGCTGAGCATCCGGATCCGAGGGCAGCCAAAGTCTACGAAGATCTCCCAGATGAAGTGGCCGAAGTCTGTTTGACTCAGACATCGTTTGAAAGTCAAGTGTGACAACTCTTCTTTGATGGTGCATCCAGAACAAGCCCAAAAGGACACATAGTGGCGGGAGTAGTACTCGTTTCGCCACAGAACTATGTGATTCCCCGAGCCGTCTCGCTAACTGAGCCTTGCTCCAACAATGTGGCGGAGTATAACGCTCTTTTGATTGGGATGCAATTCGCCGATGAGATTGGCGTTAAAAAATCTCGAGGCATACGGCGACTCTAAACTCATCGTCAGCCAAGTTCGCGGGGAGTACGAAGTCAGACATGAGGACCTAGTACCCTACTACAATGCAACTATCCACATGGCCGAAAGGTTCACAAACTTCTACATCGACCATGTATCGCGCAGGCAAAATGCGCATGCAGATGCACTCGCATCCCTCGCTGCCTCCTTAGCTCTTCCAGCTGGAGCAATGGAGAAGATATTCGTCTACAGCCACGATCTGTATTGCCCGAGAATTGCTCTTGAGGATTACCAGGAACCAACAGGAGATTCTCAAAGTAAAGAAGCGCTGGGATTGTCAACCAGTCCAGAGCCTAGAGACTGGCGATTCTCCTACATTGATTATGTCCTGTATGGCATCCTGCCTGAGGACACCAAGGAAGCGGCTGCCATTCGAAGGAAAGCCCTAAATTCTACTATAATGCGATTACACGAATACTGTATCGTCGATCGCATGACGGGATCTTACTTCGCTGCCTTTCACAAAAGGAGGCGCAGGAGGTATTGAAAGAAGCCCATGACGGCATGTGTGGAGCCCATCAACCTGGTCCAAAACTTGCATACCGACTCCAAAGGTTGGGATATTATTGGCCCAAGATGATTGTCGACGCCATCACCTATGCCAAAAGATGTCACGCCTGCCAAGTACATGGCGATTTCATCCATCAAGCACCAGGCTACCTTCACTCCACGGCTTCTACTTGGCCATTTGAAATGTGGGGAATGGATGTGGTTGGCCCTATCAGCCCACCGTCATCAAAAGGACATCGGTTTATTTTGGCAATAACCGATTACTTCTCCAAATGGGCTAAGGCCGTTCCTTTGAAGGAGGTGAAGTCATCTGATGTGATCAAGTTCGTGAAACATCACGTCATTTATCGTTTTGGGGTACCTCGACGAATCGTCCATGACAACGGACCCCAGTTTATCAACCAGGCTTTCCAGAGATTCTGCGCCAAGTTCAGAATCCAGAGTGTGTCCTCAACGGCATACTATCCTGCCGCTAATGGCCTCGCAGAAGCTTTCAACAAGACCATTGGCAAACTCATCAAGAAATTCGTCTCAAAAGTCAACGTGACTGGGACGACAAGCTAGGTGAATGCTTATGGGCCTATCACACAACTGTGCGAACCCCAACTAAAGCTACACCATTTTCTTTGGTATATGGGTGTGAAGCCGTGCTTCTACTCGAAATCCAAATTCCATCTCTACGCGTCGCCCTGACAGCAGAGATGACGAATGAGGAGAAGCATCGACAACGACTCCAAGAATTGGAAGCCTTAGATGACAAGCGTCTGCAGGCCCAGCAACAAATCGAGCTTTACCAAGCTCGAATCACCAGAGCCTTCAACAAGAAAGTTAAAGTGCGAACTTTCAAGAAAGGCGACCTTGTCTTAGCTGTCAGAAGACCTATGGTGATGATGCACAAGACAAAAGGAAAATTCCAATCCAAATGGGAAGGACCACTTGTAGTAGAGTCAGTCTACTCAAATGGATCATATCGCCTTATAACTTTAAATGGCGATACACTCATGATGCCAATCAATGGCAGATTCTTGAAGAAGTACTATCCTTAATAGTACTCCTCCTCCGATCAAGTTCAAAAGTACACCTTTGATCAAATCAAGAAGAGCTTCTTCATTAATATCCGACGCCTCCGACGGCTAAGGATAGAGGAAAATGTTGGCCTTTAAGCCCAACATAAGTCTTCGACAACTCATCATGCTGAGGGGAATAGCATGGCTAGCCCAACTCAAACGGTAGTTGGTAAAGGCACCTCAAACCCGTTGACAGCTGAGGATTTGCTAAAAATCCTAAGGAACATGCTCCCCTTTGATCCGACGCCTCCAACGGCTAAGGATAGAGGAAAGTGTTGGCTTCTAAGCCCAACATAAGGTCTTCGACAACTCATCATGCTGAGGGAAAAAGCATGGCTAGCCCAACTCAAACGGTAGTTGGTAAAGGCACCTCAAATCCGTTGATAGCTGAGGGTTTGCTAAAAATCCTAAGTGGACTTGACTCCACTCTCCCCTCCAAAATCCCTTACCAATTCTCATCCACAGAATGGTAGGTCTACAAAATACAGTCATCGCCAAGTTAACACTATACCTCTGGCACTTCAAATTTTATTTGCCAATTCTCATCAATAGGATGGCAAGCCTTCGAAATTGCTCATATCGCAAATCCAAATTTGTCAAGTTAACACTATACCTCTGACATTTTTAAACTCCACTTGTCAATTCTCATCAATGGAATGACAGGTCCTCAAACTGCTCATATCGCAAATCAATTTCTGTCAAGTTAATACCACACCTCTGACAAATTACTGTTAAGTTAACATTATACTTCTAAACAGTACATCGAGTTTCTGTCAAGTTAATATTACACCTCTGACAGTCACCTTCCTTCAGACTTCCATATCGAAGCTGAAATGAACGATGCTAAGTTTAACACTACACCTCTAGCATCCAGGTCATCGCCAAGTTCAACAATACACTTATGGCCATGACTTTTCCTCGGACTTCCTTGTCAAAGTCGAGATGACTAATGCCAAGTTCAAAATTACACCTCTAGCATTACCCTCATTGTCAAGTTAAACATTACACCTATGACAATGACACTTTCAGTTTTCCCAAATGAAAGCTGAAATGCTTCTGAGTCAAGTTAATATCACACCTCTGACTCACATTCTTATCAAGTTAACATCACACTTCTGACAAGACAACTTTCAACCCGTTGAGTTAACATCACACCTCCAACGGTAAAGACTTTCCTAGATCCCCCGCGAATCTAGTCTCACTCGTTATTCTCATAAACAGAATAACAAGTCCACTTAAAAACATTGTTAGGTTAACATCACACCATTAACAATGTTTTCATTAACTCCCCAGCTGATCTTAATCAAGTTAATCCCAAACCTCTGATAAAAGTTCATCTTCCCTGGGGGTACCAATTCAACCTGTTACTTTCTTTTATAAAGTAGCAGGTCCACCAAAAATTACCTTATCTCTGTCAGGTTAATATCACACCTCTGACAGCATTGTGGGGTTCCTCAGATAGGATCTTTTCTCCACAAAATTTGACTTGTTAAAATTTTCATCATAGTTTTGATAAGCCAAAGATTCTTTGCTTCTATGCGTCTGACTAAAAAGAGACAAAAGAGTTCAAGACAATAGAAGAGACAAAAAGAAAAGTGTCACTTTTATTTATATCCAGGCATATGAAAGTGATACAAAACGCTCTCTTATTCAATAAGATTGAGTGTTACAGATAAAGGAGTACAAAGAAGTCTCTCTCTCAGAGGTTGCACTCACTCCTTAAAGCTGCGTTTGATTTCAAGTACAAGATGTTTGGAAGGGCGCCAGAATATGATTGAAGACTGTGGCGACGATCGGAGCTGATTGCACTACGATGCATGACGTAAACATCGAAAGAGCCCTCATCGATGAAGAGCAATGGTATTCTTGAGGTCTGATGGCAGCAGAATCCTCCGATCCTGCCGGACCATCCGAAGTGGCGGATACGACCCCCTCGTTGATGAACATCTCTTCCGCCAGAAGGTCGTCCAGTAAGCATGGAGTTTCCTCGATGTCACTTCTGGGGTAAAGAGGAGGTTTTGAGACCTCACAGGGGATGCTAACCACCACTATATCCACCGCTACCCCCGCCGCCATCCTTACTCTGACCATGCCATGCCAAGAAGCATGACTGGTGCGTCGAATTCAAAGAGATCTTGGCGAGGGTTAAGTCTCCGTCAGGGACCATGATTTCTTCCCTTGTGGACGACGGGGACCATGATTTCTTCTCTTGTGGACGAACATCGAACAAGTTCACCGGCCGATATATTCTCCCACGGGCCCAACGAGCATGAAAAAGGATGATCAAGCTTACCTGCAAGAAGCAACGAAATTAGAAGATCTGAAGCTTAGTATACTTCAACAGAAAAACTAAGTGACAGACGCAGCTATTGCCGAAGGATTTCAGACGCGGAAATGACCCGCGCAGCGAACATCTGCGGCGACAGAAACAGACGCGATCAAAATTGTGATATACACAGAATTCAGACGCAGTCTCATTTGACATCCGCGCTTAAAAGACGAGACGTGAAGAGAATCAGACGCGAGAATTGCCATCTCCCTGTGGATGAACAGGGGTTGCAAGACTCAGGCCTGAGACCTCCAGTCTGAATTGAGATTCTCCTAAGTTGACAGCCTCAAGACGCGAGCTCCATATGCAGAGCCTGCGACCAGGTGTCTAAATCTGCTATACTGGCGTCCAGAGAAGTTTAAGTCGATGGCGCAAATTTCAGAAAAGGAATGCACCAACTAAGACTTCATTCAGATGATAATATCTCTTTAAGAGATATTAAAATTCAAACCTGGCCGGGTTAAAAATGTCATGGCAAACCAAGAAGGCGTACCCGCAGAGGCCTCCACTAAGAGTTGAACTCTCTACATCGAAGCGCGGACATAAAAGGTGCTTAAGGAGACGGCTTCTGTTATTGAAATCACTTGACAGTAGTAATCTTCTGAAGAGACCAAACAGAAACATGAAAGCTCTGGGTCATCTTCATCCATGGAGGCAAGCCCCTGGTAAAGTCCTTGAAGGGAGAAGATGGAGCCCCTCAGCGCACTCGCTGTCAAAAGAAAACAGTCCAAGTATGGGACTGCTAAAGGAAGGGAGTAAGCCCTATTTATAGGCAGCCCATAATAACCATAATTAATGGTTCATCAATTGGAACCGTCGGCCTTAATGACCGCACGACTGTCAAAGCCTAATGGAAAGCTGACGCGTGGAGCGTCGCTTCGGGAAGCATCGAAGACGCTGGTCTCCAACCGCCAGCGCCAGTTTGGCATTAAAAGGCATTAACGCCTAAGCCCAATGAAGAACCGACGCGTGGACAACCGCTTCGGGAAACAACAGGACGATGCGGGTTCTCAATCGTCAACGAAGACTTGACGTTTGAAAATCTCACAAAACCTTTATGACAGGCTGCACATAACGCCTGGGAAGTTGCACCAAACGCAGATGTGAAGGCCGCATATAGAGGCTCACGCCTCTTTTTCAAAAAATGGCGTCCTCCTTCTTTAGAAGACCCTTCGCGTCTCTTGGATGACTCAAAGTTGCTCCGCGTCTCTCGGACAACTCAAGGTTGCGTCCATCAACAAAAGGGACTCATTCTGGGGGTCTCAGTGGGAAAGCACATAAAGCTGCGTCCCAAAGCTTATATCTTCAGCAGAGAAGGCCTATCACCTTCACAAGTGTCTGGGAGCTGCGTTTACATGGATGAAGATAGGTTTTGCGCCGAGTCTCAGCGTCACGTCCCAAACCGCGTCAATTGATGCACCCGGATTCCTGCGCCTGGATAAAGTTAAGGACTGCGGCCAATAAGTCACACTCAAAGCTGCGTCCTTCGCGTCCGCTTGAACCGCGTCCTCATTGGCAGATCAAAGCAGCGGCCCTCAGGGCCGCGTTTCCTAATGAGTCAACGTCGCGTTTCATAAAAAGAACTTAGTTCTACCTAAGTTTGTTACTCACAGTTAGTAAGGGAGCACAACCGAAATCTGTGATTAAGAAGCTGGATTCATCCACGGCGAGGCAATGAAGGTGGAACAAAAAAAAAAAAAATTTACGACTTTATTATTCAAAAATGATAAAAGTAGATACAAACACTCTTGGTAAATGGAGTGTCCTTTTCTTTACAAAGGAAAAGAAGAAGAAGGCTAAAAATCCTGGTTCGCCAAAGAACGGATTTGTTCTCTAAGGCGATGTATCTCATGTTGACGCGTCTTCTCAGCCTCCATGAGAGCTTGGACCCGCAACTCCTCTTCAGATAAGAATTTCTTCGCAGCCAGCCGCGCTCGTAGAGATTTCAATCTGGAGGAATGAGTGGAGAGATTTTCGTCAGCTTGCGTCCTGGCAGCCTCCAGCTCTTCCAGCTTCTTCTTAGCAGTGGTAAACTTCTGCTCATTGATTGCAATCAAGGCTTCTACCCTGGTTATGGAAGCCCGAGCACTGATAATCACCTGCTCTGCACTCTGCATGACGAGCTCAGATTCCTTTGAATCGCCAATCAGCTTTTGACGGTCAGTCTGGAAATATTCGAAATGGCGGGTCTCTTCAGCTATTTGGTCCTCCGTCTCTTTCCGCTCTTGTTCTTGAACAGCAAGAAGCCTATTCAGAGTTGCCTGGGCCTCGTGTACTGAGCCAGCATCTTCTAAGGACTTGAGCTCTTTCAAGTCACTTCCTAACTGCTCCACCAGCATCAAGCATGCCCTAGCCTGCGAAGGACCTCCAGTATGACCAATGTTCTCGATCAGATTTTTGAGAAGCACTCGGGCAAATTCGAAAGAACTGCCCCCATAAAGGATGAGGTCAATGCATGATCGCATGGAAGTAAAGAACTGCTGTACCATTTGACGTGTCAGTTCTTCCATGATATCACCAGCTGGGGAGAATTCTGCTGAAGTGCTCCCAGATCCCCTTTCTATCACAGGGGATGGGAATCAACTCATCCTGTGCAGGAATAGGATCAACAATAGGCGCGACAGAAGCTGAGATGGTCACCGGCACTTCCGGGGCGGTTGCCGTCATAGCAGCCTCCATGGCAACAGAAGTAGCAGCAGGCCTGACCTCTTCGGAACCCGCGGTCGAGGGTTGAATTGTACTGCCTGCTGGGTTGACGCTGGCTGCATCTGCTGAGTCGACGCTGACTGCCAAGTCCTTTGCCTGAGCTTCCTCAGCCCTCTCTGCAAATCACCAAAGCGTCAGTCATGACAGTAAAAGGAAAACATTCAAGATATCAACATTTCCTTACCTAGCTGAGGTTCTAAAGATGGCGAGTTCTTAGGCGAATCCTGCAGGGTGGAGGTCTCCCCAACTTCAATAATTGCCCTCTTTTGAGGCATCTCAATAGCAGGAGCCTCAATGCTCTCCTGCTGGGCCAGCTCTTGTATCATTTTCTCGATATGGGAGGAAGTTGCAGCCTCACTGTCCGCGGCCAGCCCTGCAGCATAAAGTTAAAAGGAAAATGTCAGAACCTTTCTCTAGTTCGAAGGGAAACCGGATCAAAAAAGACAATAAAAATACCTGCAGCAGGAGCAATTGCCGCTAGTGGTGACCCCGTCACCGGCTCACTCCCATATATTTCCTCCTCTGAGATGTGTGAGAATTTACTCGGATCAGGAGGAGCGGGTTCATCGCCAAAGTCGACCTCGTCGCCTGAATCATACCTTTCTTCTTCGGATGAAGAAGACGACAGTGCAACATGGGAAGCCTCGGCAACCGGGGCCTTGCCCCCAAATACCCCAGTGGTAGGGCTGGGGTCAACTACCCGAGGACTAGGGATCAATACACTAGGGGACCCAGGCTGTTGTGCCTCATCCCTCCTCTCATGAGCTGAGGAAGACCCAAGCTGAGTTGAGACCCCTGAAATCTCAACATCACCTCCGCTCATTATGTCGACTTCAAGCTGGCTCAGCCTCGTCAGCGGCGGTGGGTTTGTCAGCGAACTCCCCTTCCTCTAAAATCCTGGGGCCCCTGCTGCGCAACCCACGGGTGCGGACTAAGGAGGCGTCATCCTCATCTCCCGTTTCTTCCCTCTGTTCCTCAACACCAGAAGGGATGTCTTCGGACGGAGAAGCTGCGGCCGCCAAGTCTCTCCGGACCTTCTTGGGGGTAGGCTCAACAGTGGAAGTAGAGCCTTGAGGACGCTTACGCGCCACCTGTCGACCCTTTGCCGCTCGCGGCTCCTCCCTTGATACCCTTTTGGTCTCCTTCAGAGCCTTCCGATACTCCTCAACGCCTCGTGAGCGTTTGTTGGACCCCAACTTTGCTTCATAAGATGCATTAATGCTCTCGATGCATGAGTACTCCGGAGCAAAGTCAGGCGTTTGGTTGGCCTGGAAGTACCAGGTACAGAAGCAAAGGCTTGTACAGCCTTTCGGTTCCTTGGGGGGCAGACGAAAAAGCGTTTCCGTCCCTCCGGCCACACTGTAATACCAAGCCCGAGCACCTTCAAACAAGTTCCCACTGAAGGCGAGTCGAGCATTGGGGTTACCGACATACAATTGATCATAGCCGAACTGTCGGGCGAAGCAATTTGGCATGTACGGCTCGATCGTGCACGAATTCCCTTGTCGGAAAAGCACATACCCAGGCCGAATATTAACCAACCACCAGAAGGCTCCCGATGACAATCTTGTGAAGTTATCTGGGCCCACGAAGTCAGCAAGTTTATCCCCGAAAGATGCACCAGCAATCTCGGGGAAGCAGCGATTGAGCTGGTAGTTCGAAGCAGCTAGAATGCACTTCCGAACGAAATACATATAAGTATTACACCAGCTTGAACCCTCCAACCGCTGTACGAAAGAGGTAAACCCTTCACTCCAAGATACCGGCGTCATCAGGAAGGGACAGTGCATAACGTACCAAGCCATTAGGTACGTGTAGGGAAGTTCAACCCGAGGGTTGGGACGTTTTACCGTCGGCCTCCCCTCTGAGTCGACAATCGGCTCACCCTGGGAGTCGACAACCTTCTCTACCCTGCACAGACTCTGGGTTAAGGCCCGCAACCCGCTTTGAATACCGGCCGCCATGGCTGGGAGGAGGGCTATGGGCCTACCATAAGCCAGGAGCACCGCCGGGTACACTACGTCGGCAATAATCACTTCATGTGGCAGTGTCGGCACCACACAGCGCTTCAACCACAACATTAAGAAGCCCGCCAGCAGTACTCGATTGGAGATAGGGGTCCGGGCCTGATGATGGAAACTTTCGAAAACCGTGTCAGGTTCGAAAGTATCCTCGTTCGACTCCGTGGTGTAGGAGTCTACGGAAGCCTGAATCCTATCGGCAATCTCCTCGTCGGAGCTGGGAGCCAGTCGGGTCACTGGATGGTCTTTCTGATTGACGCCCTTAAACAAGTAGCTTGCCCAAGACAGCTGCTTGACTCCCCTCGCCCTCCAAGAGGTTATCTGGCCGCAAATGTGGAAGTGACATAACACCTCCCAATAAGTCTCGTACACCCGAGGAGACTCTTTCTTCTTAAGGTGAAGCTCCTCAGCAGTCGGGACGTATTCCTCATAGGGAGAGTCCCCCATTACCAGCCCCGAGACTTCAAACAGCTCGTGCAGGGCAAGGTCCATCTCTCCAACCGGAGTGAAGAATGTCCCCGTCAGAGGATTGTAACGCTCCAAGATCCCAAAGAAGTTTTGAGAACTTGGTGGAATACCGTACTGCACGGCCCTGACCGCCTGGTACAATTCCACATGCTCCAACAAGCCTCCAAGATCGGCAAGGACGAAGCTCACCATCTTACCCCACCAATACTTCTCAGTGGAATGGATCCACCCGGGCGCACGGAAGTCCACCGGAAAATCGCCCCCCACTTTCATGAATGCGTTGAGAAAGGTGGTGCCAATTTTAGGAGTTTCTCCTACCGGGTGATCGGTCCTCAACAGCCCGGGAAACAGGCCGAGAGCCTCCTTATCATGGCCAGCATGATATACCTTCTTGGAGCCTAGGTTGCCGAGAGTAATCTCAGGGACAGGTCGGGAAAGCTCCCATGTCAGTTTTCGAGGGACGGACATGTGCTGGAGATAAGACAGTGGGTACATCCTCTCCATGTTTGAAAGAAAGAACCTTCTATCCCCTATCTGACGGAGCCATTTATAATCTCCGTCATGCAGAGAATAGCCGCCCTCGCTAATGTGGTCTCCAAAAAAGAAAGCAGGCTTCTCCATCGGAGCGCGAGCATCCATTGTGAATGTCGCGTCAGTCATAAGCTCCCGAAAGGTTGCCACGTCAACATTGGAGAGCCTCTCCCTTCGCTCCTTCAACTTGTCGGTAGTCACAGGAGCAGTCCTTTGCAGCACAAAGGTCAAATCGCGGTCAGCACCACCATGTGCCCGAAGTGGCGCCTCTTAGAGAGTGGGCTGGAAGAGTGTTGCACTGCATAAGAAAATGACACTTGATCAGAAGTCTAAACGAAAATGATTAAGTGTCTATAATTCAGACGCAGAAGAGATACTGGACGCAAAAATTGTCAAAATCCGCGTCCAGCCTGAGAATCCGCGTCCAGACATGAGAACCCGCGTCTAGACCTGAGGACCATAAGGCCAGCCGGGAGTCTGCGTCTTCGAAATCCAAGACTTACGAAAAATATCTAAGTACTTGGACTCGGTGCAAGATTCACAAAAAACCAGCGTCTGATGTCACAGAACGCAAGAATCAAGTCTGCGTCCGGATCTTTCACAATTAGAAACATTCTAAGTGATGACTCTGGAACGCCAGTCTTACTGGCGCCCTATGTTCAACAAACAAGTACACCCTCAAGTGGATAAAAGCGATAGGGTTATCAAACCCGCGCCTTGTTTGTTAACTCAAAGACCGCGTCTGGGAACCAAGCACGGTTTCGAATCCACGTTGGTGGTTCTTTTTCAAAGAAGGGATTTTTAGGGTTATAAGAACCCCATAAACCCCTCTAATGGCGAAGATCAAGCCTGATGTGTTATATCTGAGATAGGGGCTTCCTGCATGGAGGAACCGCCCCTTTGGGCCTCAGTGGCGACCGCCTTCGACGATGAAGCAGTTTGCTTGGCCTTGGGTGCCATTGCGAAGCAAGAATTTAATGCTAGACGAAAGAGAAGAAAACAAAGAGAACCTTTTTCTCAAAACCCTAGCAGATGCACCCGAAGACGAAAGAGAGACTAATGAGGACTCTCTCGATGACTGTTGCCATTTATAGGCCCAGTGATTCGCAAAGATATGCGGCGCTTGGTTCGATTGACTCAGCATCAAATCATTTCTTGACGCGTGAACAGCGCATTTAATACAGCGCGAAGTCCGCACGCCAAAAAGCAGGCGTCCCTTCAGCACGGCCATAGTTGCGTCCAGAAAGTCGCGTCTTTACTCAAAAAAGATGCGTCTCTCCAAAAGTTTGCATCCTTCCAATCCGGCCTAACATCGCGTCTGCCTTGCGGAATATCAGTCGCGTCTTTAAAGCAGTACTATCCCTGCGTCTCAAATAAAGCTGGCGTTCAGTCCTTACTTCTGCAAATCAGTTCAACAGTACACTGGCACAAGCAGATGACCGTCCACTCCTGGCTTTAAAGTGCACCCACGACAGACTTAAAGCAATCGGGGAGGTTTAGACTGTGCATCTAGACACTCAACACGATCAACTTTGGTGGCTTCAAAGAGTTCCACAGTACACTCACGAAGACCATACTCCAGATAAGTCAAACCCGAAGCATTGACAGTCCAGTCACAAGGGTGAGCTCAGCTAGAGTCCAAAGTATTTCGAAATCCGTCCCACTTAACTGCAGAATGTCGAAAACTTTGGAGGGGGTTTTGTAGGCTGTCTAAAAATCACTAAAAGACAAGCCATTGAAAAGCAGAATTTTGGCCGCGTTTCAGCCGCACCAAGGCGCGAGGGTCGAAACCCGCGTCTCAGCCGCTCCAAGGCGCGAGGGTCGAAACCCGCGTCTCAGCCGCTCTAAGGCGCGAGGGCCGAAACCCGCGTCTCAGCATTAAGGCGCGAGGGCCGAAACCCGCGTCTCAACAGCTCCAAGGCGCGTAGGTTGACACCCGCGTCTCAGTTGTAACCGTCCCGGTTATGGGGCCAATCACGGCCCACATAACGGGGAAGGTTAGCCCCCATTATGGAGTGTTTTTAGGAGGCACGTACGCCCCTGAAACCCCTATAAATAGCCCCGTCGCTATTGAAGAAGGGGTCGGATTTTCAGTCGGATGATTTTTGAGAGAAAAGAGCTCTGAGAGAAACCCTTCAAAGAACTTGCTGTGTTCAAGTTGCTCTTTGCCTACCTTCTCTTTGAGAGTTTTGGTAGACAGAGCTGTGTTACTCCGTCAACCACCCGAAGAGAAAAGCCCCGGAAGATCTCGACGTTCACCCGGTCAACGGAGAACAAGATTCACTCTCCATCGCCACACGAAGAACCCAGCCTTAAACAAAGGGAGAATTCAAGACTCAACATCCTCCCTCCCTTGTAATCGGAAGACCGATCTGTTGTAATTTTCTATCCAATCAAAAGAATTTTACAATCGAATCCTTCTTTTTTCGACGCATACATGGGTGTGTTTGTGTGCACCCAGTGTCCCCTAATCTTTCTTAATTTCATATAAATATAAATGGATGAAATATTAATACTTCTTAGTTAACACCTCAACTTTCCTACATTTTCAATTTACTTAGTTATTTATAAATAAAATAATGTTTATAAGCTAACAACTTATTTAGCAAAATGAGCTGCTAAGAGAGATGAAATACTGTGACTCATCTACTTTTTCCAGTGACTAGGTGGGCCTCGCCACTTCTCTGCCTCATGTAGGGGTGGCAATTGGGTCGGGTCGGGTCGACCCGACCCGTTTACTGCTTGACCCATATAATAATCGGGTCGGGTCGACCCGACCCGATTATTATATGGGTCAAAAATTCAGACCCAGACCCGACCCATTCTTAGTCGGGTCGACCCGACCCGACCCATTTGACCCGATTATTAAATTTTAAATACAATTTCTTTATATTTTATTACCAAATTGTTGGGTGGTATAGTTAGTTATCATACTAAACTCCACACACTAGTGGTCATGGGTTCAAAACTGGTCTTACACATATTTTTGATAATTTGATTTATGCAAAAGGGAGAAGCGGGGGCGACAAAGGAGGAGATTAAGGGGAGGAGGTCGAGGAGGAGAGAGAATAATCGGGTCAGGCGGGTCAAGCGGGTCTGGCGGGTTCGGGTCGACCCGACCCATTTAATAATCGGGTCAGACGGGTCGACCCGATTACGACCCAAACCCGATTAGCCCAAACCCAGACCCGCTAACTTCGGGTCGGGTCGGGTCGGGTCTGGCGGGTCGCGACCCGTCTGCCACCCCTCCTCATGCTAATATATTTTGTAAAATAATCTTTTAACTCAAAAACAATAGGAGTATTTTCTTACGAAAAATTAATGATTTCAAGTGTTAATATAAAATTACAGATTCTACAAAACCGTGTGACAAACAAATCCTCCTGTTTTCCTCGTTTTAAAGGACTTCCAAAAATGCAGACCCATATTGACTATTTTTTCTTTTCTGCTACTGAAAATGCAGCCCTGTCTGGTACAGTGAATAAAAAGTTTACATTATAATGGTTAAAATTTTACTTTTTCTCTTTAAATCAAAGTTGAGTCCGGTTTGAAATCTAGAACCTCGCCTAACACAGCACAACTTTTCGCTTTTAAACCTATAACATCTCATCACACAATGTTTCGCTTTCCTGCTAAACTGGAAGTCAATGGGAGTGTAAGTGACCGTAAGTTGTAAATCGTAAATTATAAATTTTTTTACAGTTATAAGCGAGTTTATGCAAGTAAGCTTTATTGTGTCTGGTTGGTAATTTGAAATTATAAGTAAGAAAGTATATTGTATTTTACAGTATTTGGTTAATAATGTGCAAGTTGTAAGTGAAAAATGTTAACAAAATTAACTGTTCGGTGATTTAAACATATTGAATATTAAAAATAGTAAATAATAAAAGTATAAATAAAAAATTAAATATCTTAAATAAATAATAAAAATATTAAATATTAAAAAAAATTAAATATTAAAAATACTAAAATAAAAAAATAGATTACTAAAATATTAATAGTAATCTAATATAATTATTAAAAATATTAAATATTACAAAATAATATTAAATATTATTAAATTCAATAATTAAAATATTAGATTTTAAATAAAATTTTAATTTAATAATAAAAATTAATAATTTTATATTAAATATTACTAATCTAGAAATAAAAAATTCTAATAATAAAAATTATTAGAGTAATTAATAAAAAAATTTAATCTAATAATTAAAAAAATCTCTTAATTTATACATATTAATCTAATAATAAAAAATATTAATCTAATTACAATTAGCTGTCTGCAATACAAATTTACATGACCACAAAATTAACTGTTTGTACTGCAAGAGGGGTGCAAGTGAGATTTGCATGATCACAAAATTAATTGTTTATAGTGCAAGTGGGCGGCAAGTGTATTTTACGACTAATAACACCAAAATAACACAGTGAGTGGTTTTGTTGTAATTACTTGTTAGGTCACTTACGGGCCACTTAGGAGAAACAAACATGCCCAATGGCAAAACAGTAGCATGTTACAGTTTAGTTACGGGCTCAAATTTTAATTTTCTTCAGAAGAGCGAAATCACTATTTAAATTTAAGGAACTGCTTTGTATTCATCTTGTTCCTCTGTACTTGATGCAATCATGCAAATTTCCTTGAAAGTGAAATATTAGGCGATCAATATTGCAAGCATATTCTCCAGTAAAGGTAAATGAGTATATAATTGCTGTGTAGATAATTTAGTCCCATATCGGTGAGGTGATTAGTTAAAAACGCTGAGATTGTGCATAAAAGAGGCGCTTCGGGAATAATTAATCCATTCTTACCGGGACGGGGTCGGGGGCCCATTGGGTAGAGCCCATGTCTAGCCCAAGTTTAGCCCAGTAGGCTCATTTCACTGGCGGGCTTTGTGCTGGGCTACGAGTGTCTCCAAGTGGATAATTTGTTGAGAGGGGACGCCCAAAATTAAATCTTTTCTTTTTATGTTATATAAATAACATAACTCTATAGTTTTCAGATTTTAAACGCTATGCGTTATATAGAAATACAAAATATAATTGAGAAATTCAAGTCTGAGAGACTGTGTGGAGAATAAGGCTCTTGTATTATTATTTTCAAGTGCGTAACATGAATACATGAATTGCTTGTTTATAGAAAAAATTTGGATTATTATCCGGTTACTATTTCAGAGTATGAATGGAATGAAGATGAGGGAGGTGGATAGTTAACACTTATTTATAGATATCCACAGTCTAATTAAAATTTTCATGATGTTAGAATCAAAAATCTTGTTAGAAAAACTCAATGAAAGAAAATCATATATATATAGAGAGATAGACTTGTATCCTTTCAAAAGGATTTGATCCCGGATCCTTCCCACTCAAATTCAACCCTCCAACATTCGAATACAAGATCCACTCCGTTGAAGTTGATCTATACTATTTCAAATATCTATAAACCAAAAATCAAGTGTTTTAAATACTTTTTGCCCATCCATCATGCGACGCAAAATGGACGGCCGAAAGTAGTGAGTTGGTTAGATCTATGTCTTTAGACATACAAATTCTCGATCCGGCCATTTCATTATGATCTAAACATTTATAAACCCCTATAAACTAATTTTTGTTAGATTTCAAATGTTCTACACCGTTAAACTAACCAACTCACTATTTAGGCCGTCCGTTTTTTCCCTACTTGATGGATGGGCAAAAAGTATTTAAAACACTTGATTTTTGGTTTATAGATACTTGAAATAGTATAGATCAACTTCAACGGAGTGGATCTTGTATTCGAATGTTGGAGGGTTGAATTTGAGTGGGAAGGATCCGGGATCAAATCCTTTTGAAAGGATACAAGTCTATCTCTCCCCTCTCTCTCTCTCTCTCTCTCTCTCTCTCTCTATATATATATATATATATATATATATATATATATATATTAGAAAAATGTATATCAGCCCGCGGGCTGAGAGAACTCTCTCAGCCTGCGCTGACGTGGCTCAATTTTGCACCCCACTAACTTGCGGCCCGCTTATCGAAAGAAGTTAAATTACCAAATACCCCTTATGAAAAGCTACTTTTTCGTTAAAAGACAGTGAATGCTGCTTCTTTAATTTTTTTATCTGATTTGATATTTAATGATTTTTAATATAGTCCAGTACTTATGAGAACTGCTACCACGGTCGCAGTCTTTTCTAAGGACTGCTATCAAGGTCGCAGTCTTTTTCTGAGGACTGCTATCAAGGTCGCAGTGTTTTTATGAGAACTGCTACCACGGTCGCAGTCTTTTCTAAGGACTGCTACCAAGGTCGCAGTCTTTTTCTGAGGACTGCTACCAAGGTCGCAGTCTTTTTCTGAGGACTGCTATCATGGTCGCAGTGTTTTTATGAGAACTGCTACCACGGTCGCAGTCTTTTCTAAGGACTGCTACCATGGTCGCAGTCTTTTTCTGAGGACTGCTACCAAGGTCGCAGTGTTTTTCTGAGGACTGCTATCAAGGTCTGCTACCACAGTCTTTTCTAAGGACTGCTACCATGGTCGCAGTCTTTTTCTGAGGACTGCTACCAAGGTCGCAGTCTTTTTCTGAGGACTGCTACCAAGGTCTGCTACCAAGGTCGCAGTTTTTTCTGAGGACTGCTACCAAGGTCGGTAAAAAGTTGTGAGGGAGGGTATTTTTGGAAATTACAATGTTGAGGTGACTGGCATTAAATTGGGCGGGATTTTACAGGATTTTGCCCGCTAAAATTATTACAGATGTGGGGCGGTGATGTTGCCACGCCCGCAGGCTGAGAAAACTCTCTCAGCCCGCGAGCTGAGGTACAGTAAGCCCTATATATATATATATATATATATATATATATATATATATATATATATATATATATATAACGTGTATATTTATTGTATATCAAAGAAATTATATATATATATATATATATATATATATATATATATATATATATATATATTATTGCATCTTAACGTGTATATTTATTGTATATCAAAGAAATTACTTTGCTAAATTCTACATTAATGCAAGTCTAATTAAGCATCGGAGAGGATTCGGTTGGGCGCTCTATTGTACTTGCATGTCTAGTTTGACAAGGTCGGCAGTCTCCCCGCACAGCGTATCGGTCCTATCTGCTTTAGTTGTAATTGGGCCCTGTGATGCAATTTTGAGTAAAAGTATCTGTCACACCAAATCTTGTTTGATTGGTGGGTCATGTTTTTGACATTTCATGCTGAAATATAGTTACTTTTATTGTGAAAGCCTGCCTTGCTTCCTGACTGAGTGGAGCTCACCACAAATGAGAATCCATCCAATCTACGCTGGTTAACTTTTCAAATAAAAATATTCGTTGCATGTTGCACGTCGGGCTATGAAGTATAACCATGAACCCTTTAAAGCAGAATATTACACAAACAAATAGAGTATTTTTTGAGGTAAATAAGAAAAACCTTAAGTTTCGGAATATACACACATAACACACTTACTAGTTATTTACGTATAAAAAGGAAATGTAAAGTACTTTTTTTTTCTTCTTTTTTCCCCTACTGTTTGGCTACTGGATAACTGTAGGCTGTCTAAAAAAAATCATTGAAGACAAGTCTTCAAAAGCAGAGTCCCAAAACTCCAGACGCAGGGCTAATCATAGTCGTCACTGCAGCGCACTGCAGCACCAAGGCGCGTGGGTCGAAACCCGCGTCTCAGCCAGCACTGCAGCACCAAGGCGCGAGGGTCGAAACCCGCGTCTCAGCCAGCACTGTAGCACCAAGGCACGTGGGTCGAAACCCGCATCTCAACCAGCACTGTAGCACCAAGGCACGTGGGTCGAAACCCGCGTCTCTGCCAGCACTGCAGCACCAAGGCGCGTGGGTCGAAACCCGCGTCTCAGCCAGCACTGCAGCACCAAGGCGCGTGGGTCGAAACCCGCGTCTCAGCTGTAACTGCCTGGTTATGGGGTCAATCACGGCCCACAGAACGGGGAAAGTTAACCCCCATTATGGAGCGTTTTTAGGAGGCACGTTCGCCCCCGAAACCTCTATAAATAGCCCCGTTGCTATGGGAAAGGGGTCGGTGAATTTTTTTGGAGATCAAGAGAGAAAGAGAGTCTAACTCCTCAGCTAACTCGCTGCGTACAAGTTAGTCTTTGCCTATAATCTCTTTGAGATTTCTGGCCGACAGAGCTGTGTTACTCCGTCCACCATCCGAAGAGAAGATCCCCAGAAGTTCTCGACGTTCACCCGGTCAACGGAAAACAAGATTCACTTTCCACCGCTACTTGAAGAACCCAGCATTAAACAAAGGAGGATTCAAGATTCAATATCCTCCCTCCCTTGTAACTGGAGTATAAGTCCGTTGTAATTTTTCAATTTATTCAAGGAAACTTTACGCGAATTTTTCTCCCGTCAAACAAGAGATGGCGACTCCGCTGGGGACTACTTTCGTTACTGACGAACAAGTTGTGGCGCAAGGTGACGTCCTCTACAAGGGAAAAACGGTCGAATCACTTGTCGTAGAATTCGACCAGGCAAAGTACGAGGAGTTCCTCTCTTTCGGCTCCAAGAGCTCAAAGGCCCGCGCCTACAGGGTCTCTACGGGGACTTGCCCCGAAATCCGCTCTGAGCCTCTCTCAGAGGCTGCTGCTATGAGGGATGTGGTGGCCAATCACGCCATGCGTGACACCCGCGCCAACATCACTCAGGAGACCTGCGTGGTTAAGTTCTCTGGTGTCCAGCCAATCCATCCTCTTCCTCAGCACCAGGCCGTCGTTGGTTTCTCTCAACCCCCACGACGTAACCGGAACGCTGAGCGCCGACAGAGAAGGCGTGCGCGTCAATTGCAAGTTGGAACAAATGATCGTCCAACTGAAGCAGGACGCAAGGTTCAAACCGGCGTCTCTGCCGCACCACATCCGGCACGTGAAATCCGCGTTTGGCAGCCCAAATGTGAGGTTCATCAAGTTGGCTCTTCTGAAGCCCCATTCCCCAGACGTCAAGGCGAAACTCGCACTCCTTGTCGAGTACAAGAAGCACACGCCTCTAGGCGTGGGGCCCAGCAGCCTTGCATCTCTCAAGCGTCTCTGCCCCGACGTAATAATCAGTAACGCGATAGTCGCGTCTGTAACGCCCCGATCCCAAGGATACGGAGACGTTATGGCGACGTACATACGCGAGGTGAAAACAACCTCACGCGTACGTTAAGCCTCAGTACAGTACAATACCTCCATATAGATCTGAGGTCCAGCATGAAAGCAGTACAAGAATACCTGCAGAAAGAGGTCAACGATCATAACAGATATGAAAACAAGGATAAATAAGATAACAGAAATAAAGCACTAAAATACCTATGAATAGTCCTGATGCGGAATCTCCTATGTGACTCCAAGGCACTCTCTGAAGCTATGGTAACTCGAATCTCCAATCTGGGCATGCAAACCCAGGGTCGTCAGAAAGCGACCTAGTGAGTGATAAAATTGAAGGAGGCAATAATATATAATAGTAATACAGGCACGATACTAATATATAATACATGATGTGGTACAAGTGATATTCTCTCATAAGCATATAGGAAGCAGTAGAGATATAAAAGCATGTCATCTTTTAGTATCATCACTACCTAGCCGGTTATCATCAGGTCATGACTCTAATCATATCTAATTTATATAATAAATAATGTTATCTACGGTGACGTAATAGCAGTGAACATGGTAGTGATGTAAATGAATATGCAGGTGGACATATGCAATATGAACATGCTACTGTGTTGACTCTAGGTATCATATAAGCAATGCATAACAGAATGTTTATGAGGCAAGGTATACATGAGCATGAGTAGTATGTCACCATATGAAGTGTAATCAGTATCAAGTAGTGTAGCAAAGTCTACAAGTAACATGATAGCGGATATAATAACATGAACATGGATAGTACAAGTAAGCAAGATCACAGTGAACATGATAGTAGACAAAATGACAGGAACAGTAACATGTATCAGGTAAGTCAAGTACAACAATAGCATACATGTCTGAGGCAAGTCATGTGATTGATACAATAGTAGCAATCAGTACCACCTGATATTTTAATCACTCTCTTCCAGTGTCCCATACCACTGGCAGTTCATACTGGAGCCCGCACTCCAGTCGAACCCATCCGGACATGGCCTACGGGTACCATTATCCAAACGAGAGAGTAACCAAATAACAAGTGTTCCCGATGTCACTACTATGTATACTGTTTTATTATGTTAATTGGAAACCCATGGTCGAGGAGTTCTTATCGGGTGGATGTATCCCGTGCATACCCGGGATCACGGCCTTAAACAGACCCCTGGCTGCTGAGACCAGGGCCAGCCCGCTAGAGCTGTAACATGTAACGGCAATCTCAATGAGCTAAAACAATAATCATGAGCTCATGAGCTATAACAGACGGTAGCCAGCACTACCCCGTCCCCTGCAGTGGGACAAACAATGGATCCAAACATCCACCCGATATGATCTAGTCAACCGTCAAGTCTCCCCCATACCCAAGTTCTCTTTATGATATGATATGTCAAGTATACAGTACATGATACGAGTAACATGATAACTGGACCTGAGCTCTGTTGATAGCATAGAACAATATCACGGGAATCAGGAACAATATAACATGATCAAGATAACATGAACAATATACCAGGAAACGGGAACAATAGATGTGGGATCCCCACATATCGCATATCAACGGCTCTCATGTCCAGTATCGGGAACATCCATATCAGTAACGGGAACATGTATCCAGTAACGGGATTAACAATATCAATAACGGGAAACAAGCATATAACATGTATCCGATAACATGGAACAATAATACATGTAATTGAAATGGGGATCCATATGACAAGAATAAAGAAATCATACATGCATAACAGTGATATGTAAAGTCCATGTAGTGGTCTATACGTATACTATCTCAGTGCACGTTCATGTCCTGACAGTGATTAGTGTGTCCATGTAATGAGGACATCACTATAAAATGACAGTATTCAGTGTCCTAGAATATCTGTATATTGGGAGGTCCCAGATATACAGTACTAGTCTCATGAATCTCAGTATCTATGTAACGGTGAGACGTGTACATGAAACTACGTGAACGCTACGTGAAATACCGATATTCAGTGTAGCCGATATCTACATTTGCTACGGTGCTTAGTGTATCAGTGGGTCGGTAAAGGTGACAGAGGAGTAGGGACAAGATCCCGTAAGAGATGAAGTATGCGTGTCTTGGTGTCCATGTAACAGTAGAGTGTATCCATACTAGTTATCCATACAGTGACAGTGTCTAGCGATCCTCGACTTGCTCTTCTATCATTTATCCTCACATTAATATCTTATATCAATTCTTATTACAATGTTTTAGGACGGAACAATTCTAGTGCTTAACCCATAATTACGATGTCGTAACTAAAGCAATCAACACATGAATAAATAATTTTAATTTAGAAAAGGAAAACACTCACAAACTGGCTACAGGACTGTAGCTCTCGTTCTCACGATCGCAACGGATCCAGAATCGCCCGAATCGGAGTCCGGATGCTCCAGTTATCGCCCGAATACTTAACGGGTCGGGTTTGATGCAAATGGGTCGGGTTTGGGTTTAAACCCAAACCCAAACCCTATTGGGTTTCACCCAAAAGAGAACACCAACAGCAGCAGCTTTGAGCTGCTGCTGCTGGTCGCCTGCGGCCGTCGCCGGCGCGCGGCCGCCGTCTGCGCGCGCCTGGCCGGCGCCGCTACCCGGCGCCGGCGCTGCTCCGGCGCTCCAGGGCCGTCGAGTGACCTGTAGAGTGGAGGAGAGAAGATTTGGGGAAGGGGGCTGGGCCGACGGTGGCCCAGCCGGCGTTGCCCCGCCGGCGGTCGCCCTGGCCGGCGCCGCCTCGCCGGTGGTCGCCCAGGCCGGCACCACCCAGCCGGCGGTGGTCCGGTGCTAAGAACAGATAGAGAGGGAGAGAGAGAGAGTGGTTTGGGGAAGAAATAGAGAGAGAGGAAGAGAATTTAAATTAAGGGGGGAGAGAGAAGAGGCGGTGATGGGTTAAGGCGGTGGGAATTCTCTGGATGAAGCCAGAGAAGAGAAGAAGAGAAGGGAAAAGAAAAGAAAAAGAAAAAGGTTAAAATTTAATATTTTAATATTATAATATTGGCCTAATATTCGACTAGTTCCGAACGGTACCCAAAAATTACAGAAAATAGAAAATATTATTCTAAGACGTAATTTGAAGACGGTTTGGCAAGACTCAATCCGGTTTGCAAATTAAAAATCCCGGAGTGTCTCGCCGATACGGGCGACACCGGTTTGGCCGGATTTTCGATAAATTCTGAAAAATCCCCAAAAATACCCAAACGTAGATAATACTATTCTAAGGCACACGGTGAAAGCCGATTCTCAAAATTATACTCCGTTTGTGAAATAAAAATCGGAAGGCCGGTTATCGGTATCGGTCGACATCGACTACGGAGATTTTCCAAAATAATCTAGAAAAATTCCAGAAAATCCTAAAAAATCTACAATATTAGGAAATGATTTTTGAAACTGAAATCAGGTCAATCGGAATACTATAGAGGTCAAATCAAATTTGTACGTCGTATCGCGTACAGATACGGTGATACGTACACCGGGGATTAGGGTGTTACATTTCTCCCCACCTTACAAAAAATTGCGTCCTCGCAATTTCAATCAGATGTGAGAACAAGATTTTCAACCCCAAGGCCGAAAGGTTATGGGTCCACGACACTTCCGCTGCGCACTCTGCTATCTATAAGGACCTCGAGATGGAGAAGTACGATAGTGAACTAATCCTAACGGATGAGAAGCAAGACGATGCAAGGAAAGCGAGAAAGAAATCGGATGTTCTGGTTGACAACTGGAAGGAAGGAAGGAATACAAACGAGTCAAGGAATGAATGGTCAAGGTCATGGTATTCTTGTACTCGTGGCTGGAACCCCAAGTTCAGATACAGATCAGTTAATCTGAACCTGATTGTACTGTTGGTAAGAGCCCGAGGATTGACCCAGGTGGTTACTCACACCAGGTGTGAACCTAGGCTCTGATACCACTATGTAACGCCCCGATCCCAAGGATACGGAGACGTTATGGCGACGTACATACGCGAGGTGAAAACAACCTCACGCGTACGTTAAGCCTCAGTACAGTACAATACCTCCATATAGATCTGAGGTCCAGCATGAAAGCAGTACAAGAATACCTGCAGAAAGAGGTCAACGATCATAACAGATATGAAAACAAGGATAAATAAGATAACAGAAATAAAGCACTAAAATACCTATGAATAGTCCTGATGCGGAATCTCCTATGTGACTCCAAGGCACTCTCTGAAGCTATGGTAACTCGAATCTCCAATCTGGGCATGCAAACCCAGGGTCGTCAGAAAGCGACCTAGTGAGTGATAAAATTGAAGGAGGCAATAATATATAATAGTAATACAGGCACGATACTAATATATAATACATGATGTGGTACAAGTGATATTCTCTCATAAGCATATAGGAAGCAGTAGAGATATAAAAGCATGTCATCTTTTAGTATCATCACTACCTAGCCGGTTATCATCAGGTCATGACTCTAATCATATCTAATTTATATAATAAATAATGTTATCTACGGTGACGTAATAGCAGTGAACATGGTAGTGATGTAAATGAATATGCAGGTGGACATATGCAATATGAACATGCTACTGTGTTGACTCTAGGTATCATATAAGCAATGCATAACAGAATGTTTATGAGGCAAGGTATACATGAGCATGAGTAGTATGTCACCATATGAAGTGTAATCAGTATCAAGTAGTGTAGCAAAGTCTACAAGTAACATGATAGCGGATATAATAACATGAACATGGATAGTACAAGTAAGCAAGATCACAGTGAACATGATAGTAGACAAAATGACAGGAACAGTAACATGTATCAGGTAAGTCAAGTACAACAATAGCATACATGTCTGAGGCAAGTCATGTGATTGATACAATAGTAGCAATCAGTACCACCTGATATTTTAATCACTCTCTTCCAGTGTCCCATACCACTGGCAGTTCATACTGGAGCCCGCACTCCAGTCGAACCCATCCGGACATGGCCTACGGGTACCATTATCCAAACGAGAGAGTAACCAAATAACAAGTGTTCCCGATGTCACTACTATGTATACTGTTTTATTATGTTAATTGGAAACCCATGGTCGAGGAGTTCTTATCGGGTGGATGTATCCCGTGCATACCCGGGATCACGGCCTTAAACAGACCCCTGGCTGCTGAGACCAGGGCCAGCCCGCTAGAGCTGTAACATGTAACGGCAATCTCAATGAGCTAAAACAATAATCATGAGCTCATGAGCTATAACAGACGGTAGCCAGCACTACCCCGTCCCCTGCAGTGGGACAAACAATGGATCCAAACATCCACCCGATATGATCTAGTCAACCGTCAAGTCTCCCCCATACCCAAGTTCTCTTTATGATATGATATGTCAAGTATACAGTACATGATACGAGTAACATGATAACTGGACCTGAGCTCTGTTGATAGCATAGAACAATATCACGGGAATCAGGAACAATATAACATGATCAAGATAACATGAACAATATACCAGGAAACGGGAACAATAGATGTGGGATCCCCACATATCGCATATCAACGGCTCTCATGTCCAGTATCGGGAACATCCATATCAGTAACGGGAACATGTATCCAGTAACGGGATTAACAATATCAATAACGGGAAACAAGCATATAACATGTATCCGATAACATGGAACAATAATACATGTAATTGAAATGGGGATCCATATGACAAGAATAAAGAAATCATACATGCATAACAGTGATATGTAAAGTCCATGTAGTGGTCTATACGTATACTATCTCAGTGCACGTTCATGTCCTGACAGTGATTAGTGTGTCCATGTAATGAGGACATCACTATAAAATGACAGTATTCAGTGTCCTAGAATATCTGTATATTGGGAGGTCCCAGATATACAGTACTAGTCTCATGAATCTCAGTATCTATGTAACGGTGAGACGTGTACATGAAACTACGTGAACGCTACGTGAAATACCGATATTCAGTGTAGCCGATATCTACATTTGCTACGGTGCTTAGTGTATCAGTGGGTCGGTAAAGGTGACAGAGGAGTAGGGACAAGATCCCGTAAGAGATGAAGTATGCGTGTCTTGGTGTCCATGTAACAGTAGAGTGTATCCATACTAGTTATCCATACAGTGACAGTGTCTAGCGATCCTCGACTTGCTCTTCTATCATTTATCCTCACATTAATATCTTATATCAATTCTTATTACAATGTTTTAGGACGGAACAATTCTAGTGCTTAACCCATAATTACGATGTCGTAACTAAAGCAATCAACACATGAATAAATAATTTTAATTTAGAAAAGGAAAACACTCACAAACTGGCTACAGGACTGTAGCTCTCGTTCTCACGATCGCAACGGATCCAGAATCGCCCGAATCGGAGTCCGGATGCTCCAGTTATCGCCCGAATACTTAACGGGTCGGGTTTGATGCAAATGGGTCGGGTTTGGGTTTAAACCCAAACCCAAACCCTATTGGGTTTCACCCAAAAGAGAACACCAACAGCAGCAGCTTTGAGCTGCTACTGCTGGTCGCCTGCGGCCGTCGCCGGCGCGCGGCCGCCGTCTGCGCGCGCCTGGCCGGCACCGCTACCCGGCGCCGGCGCTGCTCCGGCGCTCCAGGGCCGTCGAGTGACCTGTAGAGTGGAGGAGAGAAGATTTGGGGAAGGAGGCTGGGCCGACGGTGGCCCAGCTGGCGTTGCCCCGCCGGCGGTCGCCCAGGCCGGCACCACCCAGCCGGCGGTGGTCCGGTGCTAAGAACAGATAGAGAGGGAGAGAGAGAGAGTGGTTTGGGGAAGAAATAGAGAGAGAGGAAGAGAATTTAAATTAAGGGGGGAGAGAGAAGAGGCGGTGATGGGTTAAGGCGGTGGGAATTCTCTGGATGAAGCCAGAGAAGAGAAGAAGAGAAGGGAAAAGAAAAGAAAAAGAAAAAGGTTAAAATTTTAATATTTTAATATTATAATATTGGTCTAATATTCGACTAGTTCCGAACGGTACCCAAAAATTACAGAAAATAGAAAATATTATTCTAAGACGTAAGTTGAAGACGGTTTGGCAAGACTCAATCCGGTTTGCAAATTAAAAATCCCGGAGTGTCTCGCCGATACGGGCGACACCGGTTTGGCCGGATTTTCGATAAATTCTGAAAAATCCCCAAAAATACCCAAACGTAGATAATACTATTCTAAGGCACACTGTGAAAGCCGATTCTCAAAATTATACTCCGTTTGTGAAATAAAAATCGGAAGGCCGGTTATCGGTATCGGTCGACATCGACTACGGAGATTTTCCAAAATAATCTAGAAAAATTCCAGAAAATCCTGAAAAATCTACAATATTAGGAAATGATTTTTGAAACTGAAATCAGGTCAATCGGAATACTACAGAGGTCAAATTAAATTTGTACGTCGTATCGCGTACAGATACGGTGATACGTACACCGGGGATTAGGGTGTTACAGCGTCTCTTCTCAACAGAGATGCCAGACGCGCGTTCTGAAGCCACGACGCGAGAACCGCATCTCTGAACCCCGCGTCCTAGCTGTACAGAGCATGGATGCCTCCTACCCTCGGCATTACGAGGCTAATCTCTTTGATCCTCCTCCCACGGATCTGAGAGATTATTTGATGAAGAAAAGAAGTGCTAATCGAATCACTTCGTCATGTTGCTGCGAACGGCTTATCACGATGCTCTCTGAGTGTCGTTGCAGTTCAGGTGCAAACCAGCAGTCTCTATTTAGACAGCTGACCCTGATTCCCCGATCAGCTAAAATGAGTCGTTCCCACAGGAGGAGGGTCTTCTCTAACACTGAATATCCCGAGCTCACTGCAAACATGGCAAGCAGGAGTAAGGGAAAACAACCTGCAGTCAGCTCCGATGAGTCTGACACTGAACCGGAAGGAGTGTACCGACACACTAGCACCCGGACCGGAGCAATCCCCTCGATTGACTACAATGCTCTAGTCCGGGGCATTGAGGTGAATGACTCGCATTCTGCTATTGCAGAGTCGCGGGCTTCAAACTCTTCCATGGAGAAAGAGGCCTACATATATATGACCAGCACTCCTGAGGAGACCGCCAGGCGCTTGGAGCAGCAAGCCCAGGTTCAGAAGGAACAATTCGAGATGATTCGTGCTCAGCAAGAATCTATCGACTCCCTTAAGCAGATGCTCGCACAGTTGCTTGAAGACAAGAGGAAGTCAACCAACAAAGCCACCTCTAAGAAGTCTAATGGCAAACGAAAAGAGGGGGAAAGCTCATCTTCTGTACACATAGAGGAAGAAGAGCAACCTACTTCTGGTTCGTCTAAATCCTCGTCGCAGAAAAAGGATGACCGAGACCAGGGAAAGGTTCATTCTAAAAGAATGAATCAGTTGGAACAACGCCTTGAGGCCCTTACCAACCGGAAAGGCCTCCAAGAAGCAGGAGTGGTCCGGCCATATCCGGCCGAGTGGCACCTGGTTCCATACCCGCCCAAGTTCAAAGCTCCAACTCTCCAAGCATTTGATGGGAAAGGTTCACCGAACCAACATATCTACTACTTTAAATCTCAAACAGGGAATGTGGTAGATAATGATGCCATTCTGGCACGCTTGTTCATCGGCACCCTAAAAGGGCTTGCCTTTGAATGGTTCATGAAGCTCCCAGAGGGTTCCATCAAGAATTGGGGCGACTTGGAGAAGCTCTTCTTAACGCGCTTCTTTGAAGATGACTCAGAGGTCAACATGCCTACCCTTTTAGCCACCAAGCAGCGAAAGGGAGAGTCCATTAAGTCTTTCGTAGAAAGATTTCGGAACGTGGCACTCCGATGTCCAAGCGGTATGACCCAGGTCACCCTGGTGGAAACATGCCGCCACAATCTCCAAACTTCGCTCCTTGCCCAAATAGGAGTTGTCGAAAGCCGCACCTGAAAGCAGTTGATCCAATAAGGTGAACAGGCTGAAGAAATCGTCGCTCGGGTCAGGGCAGAAGAAAACAAACCCAGACCTGAAAGGTCAACGAGGCGTGCGCCAGACACATCCCTCCAAGCCAAACGGAAGGATAACTTGGCAGCAGAGACCAAATCCCCTGTCAAACCTCAACCGGTCAAGAGAAGTGGCTCTTCAAGCCAACCACGTGCCAACAAGCAGTATTCCTTCAAGGATGAACATGTCGACTCGCTCTTCAAACTACTCAATAAGAGCAACCGACTGAAGCTTTCTGAAGCTAGGCGCCCTGAAGAAGTCGGTAAAACCGATAATCCCAGCTACTGCATGTATCACAGGATGTTGGGATACCCCACCAAGAGCTGTTATGTCTTCAAGGACATCCTTCAGGCTCTGATTGACGCTGAGGTATTAAAACTTCGTCTAGAGCAGAAGAAGGTGGCGGCCAATATGACGTCATTCCTCCAGTTTGAAAGGCAACCTCCAACACCCTCTGGAGTAGTCCCTGTCCCAAGAGGAGAGCTGAGAATGGTCAACACAGACCCTCACCAACAGTAAGAGAAGGGCCTGGTACCCGTTTCTACACCTCGGGGAGAAGTCATGTGGGTTCATCCCGACCTTGTGGATGGCCAGCAATGGACCACTGTGACCAGCAGGAAGTCCAAAGGCAAAGCAAATGCTACATCCTGTAATGTGATATGTGCCTCTTCTCGGGAAGCGGAGACTGATGTTCCCTCACTGACCGATTCAGAAGAGGAGACGATAGCTCTAGCCACAGAACCCAACCAACTTGTGGCGGAAACCCGTTCGGATCAGTCATATTTGAAAAAGTATGACGAAATGGCGGTAACTCCTCCAAAACCCGCTGCAAAGTCAGCCAAGCCCTCCACAAAGCAACCTGTGGAGAAACAGAAAGAGCTTCGGTTTTCTAGAGTTCTTTCGAAAGACATAGGGAAGGATCCACAGCACCTTGCCGCTTTGATGTCCTGGCTCAACTGGCCAACATCCCGGCCCGGATTACTCTTTATGAGCTTCTTAGGCTATCGAAGTCGACCAGAGAAGCCCTACAAGAGGCCTTGGATAATGCTGAGGTTTTCATGACCCAGGTGCCGATCGGACCAAAGGAGGAAGATGTAGAGGACTGCCTCCATACCTCCCAAAATGTTCCCTGCATCACCTTCACGCAGATGATATGCAAGTCAAAGGGAAACATGATCGACCCCTTTACTTCGCAGGGTATATTGGATCATCTGAGGTGAACCGCATCCAGGTAGATCCCGGGTCCGCATTGAGCATTATGCCTCGCCGAGTCATGCAACATCTCGGGATTCCTACTCACCATTTGAGCACCACCCAGACTACTATTTATGGGTTCAATGCCAATAGTACCCGTCCAATGGGGAAGGTCAAGCTCAAATACCAGATTGGGGACCTAAGGTCGGAGGTGACATGCTACGTGATAGATGCTGACACCTCCTACAATTTGCTGTTGGGACGACCATGGATTCATCGCAATTCTATCGTTCCCTCTACTCTCCACCAAGTCATGAAATACATCGACGGGAGTGGAAAGGTGCGAACGTTGATTGCCGAAAGTCATCCGTTCAAGGGAGTGGGGAATTATTTCACAGATTCTCTCCTGTATCAAGACTCTGTGGAAACAGATGAAATCCCGCAACCAGAGGAGCCCGACTCTGGAAATGAAGCCTACACTGAGCCGGAAAAAGAAGAGTGCATGTGGGAACTAGACCTGAAAAACACCTAGAGGGGGGTGAATAGGTGCAAGTGCTAATCTAGTGAACTAAGTGCTCTAAATGCGGAAGCTTAAAACAATTCTTGCAACACACTTAATACAACACACAAGTGTAGCCGAATTTCCCGTGAAGGGCTCTGGACTAACTCCTCTTGATTCCCCTAAATATGGGTTGAGGTGCTATGTGAAGCTCTTGTGGTTTAGTATAAGTGAGGCACACACACAATCAAGCCAAGCATATAAGGATGAGCAATATGAAAGATGCAAGGCAATACACAAGCAAATATGATATGTATGATATGAATGAAACTTTGCACAATTGTAGAGAGAGAGAGTTAGAGAGACAAGTGGATCAAACGCTAACAACAAGATATGTTTCGAGGTTCGAGCCCCTAGCTCTACATCCCCGCCTACACCACCGTGTAGGATTTCCAATCCACTATCTCCCACCGAGGGAACCTCTACCGAAGAGGATTTGTTACAACACAAGGAGTACCAAACTCCTCTCTCAATACAAACACCACCTCACACAAGAGGGGTAGGCCCTTAGCCAAACAACAATCAATCCACCTCACACTTGAGGGATACAAACCAACAACCAACTCCACCTCACCAAGAGGGAGTAAACACCAATCTCCACCTCTACCAAAGAGGGAGCAAAACAATACCACTCCGATCAACCTCTACCAAAGAGGGATACACAAAGCAAGGAGGGTTTACAACTTAGAGGCTCAACAACCTCAAACAATCTCTTTTCACTTTTCCACAAAATAAGATCCTAAATAGATTAGGATAGAAGATAGCTCAAGTGTGGAAAAATTAAGTGTTTTGATCAAAGAAATTCTCTTGGGAAAACACCAAAAATGATATAGAAATTTAGATCAAAAACTAATTCCCAAAACCCTAATTTCTTTGAAATAAACAAAACACTTAAAACAAATAAGATTGATCTTTTGGCACTTAAAACTCTTTTCAAAACTTATTTAAAACACTGAAGAAGTCAGGAAATTTTAGCTCTGAAAATCTTGGCCAAAATCTCAAAGAAATGGGGTTTATATAGGCCCATCAGAAAACTAGCCGTTAGGCTGATCTGGCAGCCTGACAGGCTACCGGTCGGCCGGCCCGGCCGACCGCCAACGGTCAGAAATGTGACCGTTGGGGCAACCCGGTCGACCGCCCGGTCGACCCAAATAAACAGAGAGCACTGCTCTCAGGTCCGGTCGGCCGCCCGGCCGACCGTCCCTGTGGCTGCCAAACGTGCACAGGCTTGTGCACGTCGGTCGACCCCAAGGGTCGACCGGCCTCTGGTGCGGTCGACCCGTGCGGTCGGCTGACCTGGCCTGTCAGCCACTGTTCTGGGACAGAAACACATGTAAAATATTTTTCTAAAAATCTTTTAAGTCTTGTAAAAATACCTAAAAATAGTTTTATCATTTTGCATTGATGTAACGCCCCGATCCCACGGGTACGGGGACGTCACTGCGACGTACATACGCAGGTCAGAGATACCCTCACGTATATACGTTAAGCATCAGTACAAGCAAGAATCAGAGTACGACAAACGTAGCGTCCATTCATATGCCAACATAAGAAGTAAAAAGTACAAGGTTATCACAGGATGTGACATACTATTACATATCACATGCATCATATATCACAGCCAAGCACAAAAGTACGATTTACAATATGATTACAAGATGCTCACGAGCTGAAGGAAGGTCCCGCGAGCTAAAAAGGGGAGTCTGGCACAACAGAAGCCGAGACTAGTCAGCCTGCTCGGAAAGGAAAGCTTGATCTTCCACAGAATGCTCCACCTCGATCCAAGGTTCGGAACCTGAACATACAAATTCAAGGGAGTCAGGACCTCCCAAACAAATGATCAGGTTACAGCCGAGTGGCAAAGAGACAAGAGCAGGAGAGTTGGAACAGTATAATAAATATTCAGCCAGCAAGTAATGGAAGCACAACAATTTAGAGTTGAAAAGACGTTGTACAAGTTTGGGTTACGGCTCTATGAGACTAGTACCTCGAAGGAATAATCCAAACAAGGAAACCCTCATCTATATACCTTTATCTCATGTCCCCGTAATCCAGGCGTGTACAACGGATCCACAGTTAGCGTCCTTTATTATTATTACTTGTCTTACTTTGATATCTAGCTATGTGAACTAGCGTCCCAGCGCACATAGATCCATATCCGAGTAAAGCAAGGTTGTTATTGGAAACCAGCGGGGGTATCAACGAACTATGTTTACAGTGGGTCCCGTGCATACCCGGGACCACGGCCCAGGATGTTCCGTTGCTTGGTGGACGGAACCTGCCGCAAGGCGATCAGGAGGGTCTTATAGGATGCCCTTATCAAGATGGTACCAAGAAGGAGGGAGCCAGCACTCCCCTCGGTCGCCTGGAGGCCCACAGGTCAGACCGGAAATTTAGTTGCACAACATATCTAATACCACTATAAACATGAACATGTATTGATAGCCGCATATTTCCCCCGACCCGATGCAAGTTGTCTTATTTTATGAATTCTTTAGATAATTATCAGGTTTCGGGAATGAACAGGAGCAAGTCAGGAATATTGTAAAAACAGGAGTATCAGGAGTACAATTTGTACTATCATGTAAAATCAAGTTGGAAAATCATGAAGTCCGGTTATCATTCCCGTTATAGTGATAATCATAGAAGTCAGGTGTATCATGCCTTGTGTTAATAGATAGCATGATAAGAGGTGATATTTGTCAAGTAACAAGTCTAGCAAATAGCAATATAAAATACATGACCCAAAGATAATGTTCATAATCAAAGAAGTAATTAAGCATAGCAAATAGTCAAGATTAGTCGACTAGGGAGAGATAGTAGTAGACTTATGAAGGAATTAGTCGACTATAGATAGGGGACAAGTCGACTGATAGGGCTGCGTCTCAAAGAGTTGCGTTTTCAGGAGAAAAGTTAGTCGACTAGAAGAAGGGGTTAGTCGACTAATAGGCTGCGTTTCACAAGACTGCGTTTCATAAGGCCGCGTCTCACAAATCCGCGTCTTGTCACAAATCCGCGTCTCACAAGTCCGCGTCTCACAAGTCCGCGTCTTCAGAAAGAAAGTTAGTCGACTAGGGCAATGAGTTAGTCGACTAATAGGGTCGCATCTTCAGAAGAAAAGCTGCGCTTCAAGGGAGTTAGTCGACTATAACAAAAGGATAGTCGACTAATAAAGGGTTTTAGTCGACTAATGACTGGGTCAAGTCGACTAACAGAGTCAAACAGAGAGAAGAATTATCCTTTAAGGGTTGTGTTCGTTGATATGAAAATACAAGTGATTGTTCATGTCTTGGCGAGTAGAATTACTCGCCTAAAACTGATCCTGTGATGCGTCCGACGCAGAGAAGCTCGGCCCCAATCCAAGAGGAGGGTACCGGCCCAGAGTCTTGCCGCCAATGAAGTGCACGGCCCCCAATCCAAAAGGAGTTGGCCGGTCTTCACAAGAGAGGGAAGGAGGTTGTGGTTGTTTGGAGGAGATGGAGGTGCAAGTCTAGTTCACCACGCCAAATCGGGATTTTGCAAACGTTGTTGCGGGGGACGAATGTATAGTCCGTTAGAAAGAGGTCGACGAGGAGGTGAAGGTGGTATGCTTGGTGGAGGCTACGGTGGTGCAGGTGGTGGTGGAGATGGTGGTGAAGCTTTTTGGTGAAGATGGGTTCTTGGAGGTTTTCTTGGTGAAAGAGGTTGAAGAAGATGGTGTTTGTTGGTGAAAATGGAGGAGGATGAAGTGGAGGAATTAGTGGTGGAAAAATGGAGATGATGGGTGGTGGTGCTGGCCGGCCAAGGGAGCTTGGTGGTTGAGTTGCTGTTGGAGCTTGCTGGAAACAAAGGAGATGAAGGAAAATGAAAGAGAGAGAAGATGGGGGTGATATATATATGAAGAGGAAAATAATATAATATGTGCCATCTTCACTTTCCTTCCAAAGAATGCTGCGTTCTCAAAGCTGCGTCTAGGCAAAAAGGAGCCAAACGCGGAATTCAAGACTGCGTCCAGTAGAAAACGCAAAGGTGCGTTTCAAAGAAAAGACAAAAGGACATGGGTGGTTGGACTTGAGTTGATTGGCCCATAAGCATTAAATGCAGCAAGGGAAGGGTCTCCGCATTAATTTGCTGAGTCCAGTTGACAAAACTCACGTTTGAGGAAGGAGAGAGAAAAATGGAAAAAGAGAAGAGTGAAGCAGTTGAATGATTTCCCGGTATCTGGGAAAATACAGAGAACTCCAGAAAGGTCCAAAAATCGAAGTATCTCGGAAAGCTCCCCAACAATTCTTAAAAATAATAAATATTATATAAAGATTTTTGATAGAATCAGTTTTCAGAAATTCTATTCCATTTTCAAAATAAAAATCCTGGAATCCACTATGAACGGTGTCTACACCGGGTAGGCTGGATTTTTGATAAAATCTGAAAAGTCCCAGAAAATGCCTGAAGGAAGAAAATATAATTTTAAGAAGGAATGTGAAAGCGGAATCCAAAAATTTGATTCCAATTGTGAATTAAAATTCCTGGAATCAACCAGTGATACTGGCCGACACCGGTTTTGAAGATTTACAATTTAATTCCGAAAAATTCCAGAAAATCATGAAAAATCTAGAATATTAAAAAATAATATTTGAAACTAAAATTAGTCAAATCTGAATACCAAACAGATCAAATCATGCAGTACTGCTATATGAGTAAGTATTTAAATAGCAGAAAATAAAATAAAATAATAATAATAAAATGCACCAAAAATCAGGATACGTAACTGTGCACGTATACCGAGGATGGGGTGTTACAATTGATATATAAACATGTGGTAAAAAGTTTAGCTCAAATATCAATCAATATGAACTATTTTTGTGTTTTATCATTTTTACCAAAAACCAAAACATGTATTTTTATCAAACTTGGATTTTTCAATAGGAAATCTGATTTTTCCTAAAACTCATGAATAGACATATCAAAATAAGTTTGTTTAAGAAATGAAGCATGTATGTATATTGAACACATCTAATATACATAAAAACTATTTAAACTTGTTTTGATCTAAACTATTCATGAAAACCAAATCCAAACATAAAACTTGTGTGTGTTGTGCACTTGAGCATATCAACTATACTAAGCTTTACAAATGGATCTAAAACACACTAAACTAAATTAGGATACCTAAGTCTTCTTGACGATCTCCATCTTCAAGTAGACCCGATCCAAAACTCCATCCATGGGCTAGGCAATGTGTGATCTTGAAGCTTGAGCCCTGGAATCACCATGAAAAGCTTCTAAACTCCTTGATGAAGCTAATCATCAACTAATATCTTGGTTAATGATCTGAAACTTAAACAACACAAGATTATTAGTAAACATAACTACATGAGTTAATCATCATCAAAACTAGAGTGGAAGGCCTTTGGGCCAACAATTTCCCCCTTTTTGATGATGACAAAACTCATGGAGTTATATATGCATGGATTAAAGTTAAGCTTCAAGGAAGCTCCCCCTTAACTCATGCATAAACAAATAAACAATAAATATGTAATGAATGACAATGCATTATATCATGCATGAAAAACAATAAACCAAAACATGTTCTAGGCTCTAGATACCAATGAAATATTCACAATAAACATGTTCTAGATACCAATTAAAATCATAATATATGCAAAAACATAAGCATGCATATAAACTCAAAATCTTTCTCCCCCTTTTTGTCAATCATCAACAAAGGGGTAAAAACAAAATCAAAAGATTAAACAAATTCTTCTATCAACAAAACATGTTCTAGACACCAATGAAATGTGAAAGGTGTTCTAGATACCAATTAAATGAATAAAACTTTTTCCTTTTTTTAAATAAATGCATACAAAGACATGCATATAAATCCAAATCCTTCTCCCCCTTTTTGTTCTATAACACAAATGATGTAAATAAGGGGTAAATAACAAAACATAAGATGTACACTCAATTAAGATACCAAATGAAACTTATATGTCAATGAAGTACATCTTGATACCAATTGAAAGTGAACATAAAACAATCAATAAGTGATATATGCGATATACATTCATGAAGAGGAAGACGCTAAGTTAACTTCCCTACACATATGCATTACATGAAGAAGGGATGATAAGCCCCAATTCACATAACACATATTATGTAATGCATAAGGAGAGATGTGAAGCTCCCCCTACACACGTGTATCGCATAAGGAAGAGTTATCAAGCTCCTCAATACAAGATACACTCAACATGAATCTATATGTAGAAGAGATGTTAAGCTCTCCTTGCATATAGGTAATGTAAATCAAAACTTTTGAATATTTCTTAAAACAAAAAATTTTAGATACCAACTTAAAACATAAACATCTTGATATCAAAAGATAGTATTTTTCCTTTTTAAGCCATATAAAAAATTTTGATTGTGATATCATATGCTTAAAATAAACATCAAATTTTCAATCATAAAGTGTGAGACTGGAAATCAAATACCAATTGAAATATGAAAGTCAAATTTTCTCCCCCTTTATGAAATACAAACTAAAACAATGCGTAGGCTTGATACCAATTTAAAAGTAATCAATTGAAATAGGATAATTATTAAGGTTTTCAAGCTTAGCATAAACAAATATTTGTGCTCTAAGATATAGGAATATAGTAGGCACAAATAAAACATATATGTATGAAAAAAATAGATACCAATAGACATTGATACCATTGAAATGAAAACATACATACATAAACACATATGAGTATACAAAAGAATCAAGATTGATACCAATTGAAAAAGTTCAATGATACCAATTGACATAACAATAAAAGCATGATATAACTCATATCAAAGTGAAGAATACGAACTAGTTAAAATGAAAATTTTTGTTAACTAGTACGAAATCCTTCAAGTAAGGAATAAACTAAAAATAATTTTCATAAAACACATGTAAATCACATAGCACTTAAAAACACTCAATATTCAATAAAGTCCATACATGCTCATGAAAACTTACTCATGAGAAATATATTAAAAGATGATGAGTGTACAAGTAATGTGTGACATGGCATTATGAAATTTCAATTAAGCTCAAAATTCCTTGAAACAAGAAAATCATCAAAACTAAAACTATCTAATCTTCAAGGTATATGTATGTCTTATACAAATTAAAGCATACATACATATCCAAAACACAACGAGTCCACAAAATATATGCATTAAGGCACGTGGCTCAAAAAAGATGTATATGTATAATAATAATTTGGATAAAATAGACATATACATGAAGTTAAACAAATAAACACGAAATCAAGAAAAACTAAATTTTCACCAAAACAAGTTTCATTTCAAGGTATATGTATGAATTGTCAACACAATAAGTATACATACATATCCCTAAACACAATTGAGTCCATATGTATAGATTTGCATGAAAGGCAAATGACTCAAAGGGTATACATGTATAGCTTAAAATTTGGCAAAATGCACATATACATGAAATGTAAAACACATAATCTACAAAACAACTCCAAAATGGGAATACAAGTTAAAAATGTATGAATCATCAAAACTAGACTATACTAGCACATCTAATGGGTTCAAATAAGCAATCAAGCCCAAACATATATAGATTTATTTGTGGCCCACTATATGCACAAGTATAAATCCTAGTCTTAATGAAAACTAACATCTAACAAGTAATCTTAACATGAAGCATCAAAACACGATAAAAATCAACATGATAAACATAAGCATGATTATTATGAATATCCACATGTTATTAGATTTATGATGTACATGATAGCTAATCAAATACGAGAACACAAAATAATAATTCATATTAAACATGGGTGTCTCAAATACTATACATGTATGTCAAGAATCTAATTAACATGACATTTTCATACTAATCACTAAACAATGAAATGGAAAGCATAAAAACATAAATAAGGAGTTAGGAATCGTTACCAAAACCTAGAAGGCAACTTTTCTTATCTCCAAAACATGGTGGTCCTCTCCACCAAACATCCCTTGAAAGTGATGCATCCAATTGATTTCCTTTAAGTACGGAACGCATCCACTCCAAGGTACCATCACTCTCACGTCATGTGAGAGCCCACACCTACATCAAAAATAGGAGGGGTGGTCTTTGGTACCCATATCTTTTTGGGTCCATGGGGGTTAGTACCTTCTCTAACCCAAACAAACTTCTTTGCTAAATTTGAAACATGTAATCTATCATAACAAAATTTAACAAGGTGGCTCATACGTCCACAATGTGTACAAGTGTACACATGAGCATACATGGTCTGATGGTGTCCGTGAGGAGCATGTGTATGCCGTGGAGGGTGTGCATGAAAAGATGGAACTTGTTTCTTTCGAAACAAAGATTCCAATCGTGTATGCCCAACAACACATTGGCTCAAGGTGGAGCCCAAACAATCTACACTCTTCTTAAGCATGGATATATCATTATCAATCAAAGAAGAAGTGTGGCATGCAATAGGTGAAGTGTGTGATACTACCCTAGTATGGCAAACATGTGCATCAATCTTATTTTGTAAAACAATATTTTTATCTAAACAAACATTCAACTCATTTGAAATAGAAATAATTTTATTTTTCAAAGCAACAATCTCCTTTAAAACAAAATCAACTTTTGAAGACAAATTTTCATTTTTCTTCAAAAGAACATGGCAATCATTTTTAGATTTTAAAAACTCATTTTCTTTAAGTGCAAGTTCTAATTGAGATCTCAATGAATCCCTTTCATTATAGACCTCAACCTTCTCTTGCAAAACCTTGTCAAATTTAGAAGACAATTTTTCATTTTCTTTATTTAAAGCAAGGGTCTTCTTCTTCAACAAATTATATTTTTCTATTAATTTTTCACAAACAATTGATAGTTCTTCATTTAAAGCATGGGGATCAATATTATCATCACATGAAGAACTAGAATCAAAACTATCTAGTTGAGTTTCCGATTGTACCTCAAGGGAGTCATTCCCTTGGACCATATAGCATTGTTGTGGTTCGGATTCTCCACTAGATTCCTCTTCATGTTGGATTGGTATTTGAAGCTTGGAGGTGGTGGTGGTTGTCAACATATTCCACACTGCAAATGCGGAATCAAAATTAGAAGCAAGCAAAAGATATTCTTTATTTAATGTGCTTCTAATGGCCTCAAGGGCTTGTGCATTGGCCCCTATATGCTTGCGGTCACCAAGATAACATCTCTTGGCAGCGGCAAGGAAAACTTGCAAACCTAGGGTCTTTAGGTATATGGACATCCTATACTTCCAAATAACAATGTTGGAAGGGTCAAAACTAGGTGGGGTCATGAAGTTCATGGTAAACTATATGAGTGTGCAAACAAGCAAATGCAAACAATAGATTAGCAATCAAATGGATCTCACTCCTAGGATGTTAAGCCTAATATCAGGAGCGTTGGCTCTGATACCAATTGAAAAACACCTAGAGGGGGGGTGAATAGGTGCAAGTGCTAATCTAGTGAACTAAGTGCTCTAAATGCGGAAGCTTAAAACAATTCTTGCAACACACTTAATACAACACACAAGTGTAGCCGAATTCCCTGTGAAGGGTTCTGGACTAACTCCTCTTGATTCCCCTAAATATGGGTTGAGGTGCTATGTGAAGCTCTTGTGGTTAAGTATAAGTGAGGCACACACACAATCAAGCCAAGCATATAAGGATGAGCAATATGAAAGATGCATGGCAATACACAAGCAAATATGATATGTATGATATGAATGAAACTTTGCACAATTGTAAAGAGAGAGAGAGAGTTAGAGAGACAAGTGGATCAAACGCTAACAACAAGATATCTTTCGAGGTTCGAGCCCCTAGCTCTACATCCCCGCATACACCACCGTGTAGGATTTCCAATCCACTATCTCCCACCGAGGGAACCTCTACCGAAGAGGATTTGTTACAACACAAGGAGTACCAAACTCCTCTCTCAATACAAACACCACCTCACACAAGAGGGGTAGGCCCTTAGCCAAACAACAACCAATCCACCTCACACTTGAGGGATACAAACCAACAACCAACTCCACCTCACCAAGAGGGAGTAAACACCAATCTCCACCTCTACCAAAGAGGGAGCAAAACAATACCACTCCGATCAACCTCTACCAAAGAGGGATACACAAAGCAAGGAGGGTTTACAACTTAGAGGCTCAACAACCTCAAACAATCTCTCTTTTCACTTTTCCACAAAACAAGATCCTAAATAGATTAGGATAGAAGATAGCTCAAGTGTGGAAAAACTAAGTGTTTTGATCAAAGAAATTCTCTTGGGAAAACACCAAAAATGATATAGAAATTTAGATCAAAAACTAATTCCCAAAACCCTAATTTCTTTGAAATAAACAAAACACTTAAAACAAATAAGATTGATCTTTTGGCACTTAAAACTCTTTTCAAAACTTGTTTAAAACACTGAAGAAGTCAGGAAATTTTAGCTCTGAAAATCTTGGCCAAAATCCCAAAGAAATGGGGTTTATATAGGCCCATCAGAAAACTAGCCGTTAGGCTGATCTGGCAGCCTGACAGGCTACCAGTGGGCCGGCCCGGCCGACCGCCAACGGTCAGAAATGTGACCGTTGGGGCAACCCGGTCGACCGCCCGGTCGACCCAAATAAACAGAGAGCACTGCTCTCAGGTCCGGTCGGCCGCCCGGCCGACCGTCCCTGTGGCTGCCAAACGTGCACAGGCTTGTGCACGTCGGTCGACCCCAAGGGTCGACCGGCCTCTGGTACGGTCGACCCGTGCGGTCGGCCGACCTGGCCTGTCAGCCACTGTTCTGGGACAGAAACACATGTAAAATATTTTTCTAAAAATCTTTTAAGTCTTGTAAAAATGCCCAAAAATAGTTTTATCATTTTGCATTGATATATAAACATGTGATAAAAAGTTTAGCTCAAATATCAATCAATATGAACTATTTTTGTGTTTTATCATTTTTACCAAAAACCAAAACATGTATTTTTATCAAACTTGGATTTTTCAATAGGAAATCTGATTTTTCCTAAAACTCATGAATAGACATATCAAAATAAGTTTGTTTAAGAAATGAAGCATGTATGTATATTGAACACATCTAATATACATAAAAACTATTTAAACTTGTTTTGATCTAAACTATTCATGAAAACCAAATCCAAACATAAAACTTGTGTGTGTTGTGCACTTGAGCATATCAACTATACTAAGCTTTACAAATGGATCTAAAACACACTAAACTAAACTAGGATACCTAAGTCTTCTTGACGATCTCCATCTTCAAGTAGACCCGATCCAAAACTCCATCCATGGGCTAGGCAATGTGTGATCTTGAAGCTTGAGCCCTGGAATCACCATGAAAAGCTTCTAAACTCCTTGATAAAGCTAATCATCAACTAATATCTTGGTTAATGATCTGAAACTTAAACAACACAAGATTATTAGTAAACATAACTACATGAGTTAATCATCATCAAAACTAGAGTGGAAGGCCTTTGGGCCAACAAGACCCACTTGTAACGGGCATTAATAAGCTCGATGTTGATAATACCTCCGATGTTGTAGGCGGATGGTATATTAATGAAGACTTAGATCTGGCGTATTTCTCTGTGTTTGCTTCTGATTCAGTGCCGTCAGACACTAGTTCCGAAGTGGATGACGATCTCTGGTCGGCAATGGATGCTTTGATATCATTGCATGTACCGGTGAAATTGTCCTTCGAAACATGTCGAGATGTTGGTAGTGTGCAAGAATCCATATTCATGCTCCCAGCAAGACGGAAAGGCCAAAGACCAATTTTTTTCGGATGAATTGAATCCGAACCGATGACCCGTGAAGAATCAGAATGCGAGCAGGAATCCCCTCAGTTCGGTCATTATGAGCCAAAGGCACTCAGAATGATGAAAAGCATGGGGTATGATCTAACAAGCGGACCAGGGTTGAACTTCGGCAAAGGAAGGAGAACGCTACTCCGATCTTTTGTGCCGAAAGGGGAAACCCCTGATTATTATCATCGAACTCGCAGGGGGTTGGGCTATGTGTCAACTCCGATCCCATCAGCTTCTGAGTCTGAAGAGTCATTATGCCATGATTACTCATCGGGCACGTCATCGTGAGAATCAGATGCTAGTGTCGGCAACATCTTCAGAGAACTTTCAGTGAACATGGTTTCAACAAGCCACCTGGAAGACAGAGATGAAGAAATGATCCAATCTAATACAGATCCTTGGATCAAACACTTAAACAATCTTTGGGATACCCGCTTCGAACAGCGTGAGCCACCCACAGAAGATAAGGTTGTTCAGATCAATCTAGGAGATGAGGCTAATCCACAGAAGATAAGGTTGTTCAGATCAATCTAGGAGATGAGGCTAATCCTAAACCCATCTTCATAAGTGACGGCCTGTCACCTTCTGAGAAAAAGCATCTAATATCTCTTGTACAGGAATATATAGATGTCTTCGCCTGGAATTACGAGGATATGCCTGGACTTGATCCTCGAGTGGCTATGCACCGCCTCAACATTAATACGGACAAAAAGCCCGTCAAGCAACAACAATGACGGTTCCGTTCAGAAATAATGGAGGCAATTCAATCAGAAGTCAGAAAGCTTATAGACTCTGACTTCATTAGGGAAGAACAACATCCTGATTGGGTGGCCAACATCGTCCCTGTTGCTAAAAAGAACGGAAAGATCCGAATCTGCATTGATTTTCGTGATCTAAACGAGGCTTGTCCGAAGGATGAATTCCCACTGCCAATCACAGATGTCATGATTGACAACACATGTGGATTCGAGCGAATGTCCTTCATGGATGGATTCTCAGGATATAATCAAATCAAAATGTATCCTGATGACGAAAAATATACCTCTTTCAGGACACCACTGGGGGTATACTGCTACACTGTCATGCCCTTCGGACTGAAGAATGCAGGGGCAACATATCAAAGGGCCATGAATGCCATTTTCCACGAACACATGCGCAAAACGGTGGAATGCTATGTTGACGATATCGCAGTAAAAAGCCGCGCTAAGGGTGATCATATAACTAATCTAAAGGTTGTCTTCGACATCATGCGGGCCCATCAATTGAAGATGAACCCCACCAAGTCCTTCCTGGGGGTGGCCAGTGACAAGTTCCTAGGGTTTGTAGTGACTTCCACATGAATTCATTTGGACCCAGAAAAGGTTCGCGCTATCCAGGAGATGCAACCTCCGAGAAATCTCAAGGAGCTCAGGAGATTGCAAGGACGATTGGCGTACATCCGCAGGTTTATCTCAAATCTCTCCGGAAGATGCCAACCCTTCACCAAATTAATGAAGAAGGGTGTTTCATTCATTTGGGATGACGCTTGCCAACAAGCATTTGAGGAAATTAAGTAGTACCTCACACAACCGCCAGTCCTTGCAGCTCCGGTATCCGGAAACCCTTTCCTGATATACGTCCGAGGCGATGGATCATTCTTTAGGAGCTCTACTAGCTCAGAATGATGATCAAGGACGAGAGCAAGCAATCTACTATTTGAGTAGAACAATGATCGGGGTCGAACATCGATACAACCCGATCGAGAAAGAATGTTTGGCATTGGTGTTGGCTGTTCAGAAAATGCGACACTATTTGGTAGGCCAAACTATAGATGTCATATCAAAAGTCAACCCCTTGAGGTTACTCATGACAAAGCCTTCATCGTTAAATGGCCGACTGGCAAAATGGGCCATATTGTTATCTCAATATGAAATGCACTTTTTACCACAGAAGGTCGTTAAAGGACAAGCGGTGGCAGATTTTCTGGCCGAGCATCCAGATCCGAGGGCAACCAAACTTTACGACGATCTCCCAGACGAAGTCGTTGAAGCCTTCCTGACCCAGACATCCTTTGAAGGGCAAGTGTGCAACTTTTCTTTGACGGTGCATCGAGAACAAGTCCAAAAGGACATATAGTGGCAGGAGTAGGAGTAGTACTCGTTTCCCCACAGAACTATGTGATTCCTCGAGCCGTCTCGTTAACCGAGCCTTGCTCCAACAATGTAGCGGAGTACAATGCCCTCTTGATTGGGATGCAACTCACCGATGAGATTGGCGTTAAAAATCTCGAGGCATATGGTGACTCCAAGCTCATCGTCAGCCAGGTTCGTGGGGAGTACGAAGTCAGACATGAAGATCTAGTACCCTATTACAACGTAACTGTCCGCATGGCCGAGAGGTTCACGAACTTTTATATCGACCATGTACCACGCAAGCAAAATGCGCATGCAGATGCACTGGCATCCCTCGCTGCCTCTTTGGCTCTACCAGCTGGAACAGTGGAGAAGATATTTGTCCACAGCCACGACCTGTATTGCCCGAGAATTGCTCTTGAGGACTACCTGGAGCCAACAGAAGATCGTCATGACAAAGAAGCGCTAGAGTCGTCAACCAATCCAGGGCCTAAAGACTGGCAATTCCCCTATATTGATTATGTCCTGTATGACATCTTGCCTGAGGACATCAAAGAAGCGGCTGCCATTCGAAGAAAAGCCCACAAATTCTATTACAATGCGATTACGCGAACACTGTATCGTCGATCGCACGACGGGATCTTGCTCCGCTGCCTTTCACCAAAGGAGGCACAAGAGGTATTGAAAGAAGCCCATGACGGCATGTGTGGAGCCCATCAATCCGGCCCAAAACTTGCATACCGACTCCAAAGGTTGGGATATTATCGGCCTAAGATGATCGCTGACGCCATCACTTATGCCAAAAGGTGTCACGCCTGCCAAGTACATGGCGATTTCATCCATCAAGCGCCAGGGTACCTTCACTCTACAACCTCTGCCTGGCCATTTGAAATGTGGGGGATGGATGTAGTTGGCCCTATCAGCCCGCCATCATCAAAAGGACATCGGTTTATTTTGGCAATAACCGATTACTTCTCCAAATGGGCTGAGGCCGTTCCTTTAAAGGAGATGAAGTCATCTGATGTGATCAAGTTCGTGAAACATCACGTCATTTACTGTTTTGGGGTACCTCGACGAATTGTCCACGACAATGGGCCCCAGTTCATCAGTCAGGCTTTTCAAAGGTTCTGCGCTAAGTTCAGAATCCAGAGTGTGTCCTCAACGGCATACTACCCCGCCGCTAATGGTCTCGCAGAAGCTTTCAACAAGACCATTGGCAAGCTTCTCAAGAAATTCGTCTCGAAAAGTCAACGTGACTGGGACGACAAGCTGGGTGAATGCTTATGGGCTTATCGCACAACTGTTCGAACCCCAACTAAAGCATCGCCATTCTCTTTGGTATACGGGTGTGAAGCCGTGCTTCCACTGGAAATTCAAATTCCGTCTCTACGCGTCGCCTTGACAGCAGAGATGACAAATGAGGAGAAGCATCGACAGCGACTCCAAGAATTTGAAGCCTTAGATGACAAACGTCTGCAGGCCCAACAACAAATCGAGCTTTACCAAGCCCGGATTACCAGAGCCTTCAACAAGAAAGTTAAAGTGCGGACTTTCAAGAAAGGTGATCTTGTCTTAGCTGTCAGAAGACCTATTGTGATGACACATAAGATAAAAGGAAAATTCCAGCCCAAATGGGAAGGACCATTTGTAGTAGAGTCAGTCTACTCAAATGGATCATATCGCCTCATAACCTCAAATGGCGATACGCTCATGATGTTGATCAATAGCAGGTTCCTCAAGAAGTACTATCCTTAATAGTACTCCTCTACCGATCAAGTTAAAAGTACACCTCTGATCAAAACAAGAAGAGCTTCTTCATTAACATCTGACGCCTCCGACGGCTAAGGATAGAGGAAAATGTTAGCTTCTAAGCCCAACATAAGTCTTCGACAACTCACTATGCTGAGGGGAATAACATGGCTAGCCCAACTCAAACGGTAGTTGGTAAAGGCACCTCAAATCCGTTGACAGCTGAGGGTTTACTAAAAACCCTGGGTTCTAATGTTCCCATCCTCATTAACATCCGACGCCTCCGACGGCTAAGGATAGTAGAAAATGTTGGCTTCTAAGCCCAACATAAGTCTTCGACAACTCACTATGCTGAGGGGAATAGCATGGCTAGCCCAACTCAAACGGTAGTTGGTAAAGGTACCTCAAATCCGTTGACAGCTGAGGGTTTGCTAAAAATCCTAAGTGGACTTAGTTCCACCCTCTTTCCTCCAAAAATCCCTTACCAATTCTCATCCATAGAATGGTAGGTCTACAAAATACAATCATTGCTACGTTAACACTATACCTCTGGTAATGAAAATTTTCAATACTCCTTGTCGAGTACAAACTTTACTTGTCAACTCTACATGGAATAGCAAAACTTCAAATTTGCCAAGTTAACACTATACCTCTGGCTCTTCAAACTTCACTTGTCAATTCTCATCAATAGAATGACAGGTCCTCAAATTGCTCTTATCATGAGTCAATTACTGTCAAGTTAATACCACACCTCTGACAAATTACTGTTTAAGTTAACATACACTTCTAACAGTAATCAAGTTGCTGCCAAGTTCAATATTAAACCTCTGACAGTCACCTTCCTTCAGACTTTCATATCGAAGCTGAAATGAACGATGCTAAGTTAACACTATACCTCTGGCATCCAGGTCATTGCTAAGTTCAACAATACACTTAGGGCCATGACTTTCCCTCGGACTCCCTTGTCAGAGTCGAGATGACCAATGCCAAGTTCAATATTACACCTCTAGCATTACCCTCACTGTCAAGTTAAACATCACACCTATGACAGTGACACTTTCAGTTTTCCCAAACAAAATCGAAATGCCTTTAAGTCAAGTTAATATCACACCCCTGACTCACATTCTTGTCAAGTTAACATCACACTTCTGACAAGACTACATTCAACCCGTTAAGTTAATATCGCACCTCTAACGGTAAAAACTTTCCTAGATCCCCTGCGAATCTAGTCTCACTTGTTATTCTCCTCAACAGAGCAAAAGTCTACCTAAAAACATTATCAGGTTAACATTACACCGTTAACAGTGTTTTCATTAACTCCCCAGTTAATCTTAATCAAGTTAATCCCAAACCTCTGATAAAGGCTCATCTTCCCTGGGGGTACGAGTTCCACTTGTCACTTTCCTTTATAGAGTAGGCAGGTCCACAAAATTATCTTACCTCTGTCAAGTTAATATCACACCTCTGACAGCATTGTTGAATTTCCTGAAAACATGATTTTTTTCTACAAACCTGGACTTGTTAAGATTATTATTATATTTTTAGCAAGTCAAAGATTCTTTACTTCTATTCGTCTGACTTTAAAAAAAAAGAGAAAAGTTCAAGACAATAGAAGGAAACAAAAAGAAAAGTGTCACTTTTATTTATATCCAGGCATATGAAAGTGATACAAAATGCTCTCTTATACAATAAGATTGAGTGTTACAATAAAGGAGTACAAAGAAGTCCCTTTCTCTCTCAAAGGTTGCACTCACTCCTTGAAGCTGCTCACAACTCCAAGTACAAGATGTTTGAAGGGCGCTAAAGTAGGATTGAACACTGTGGCGACGATCGGAAGCTGATTGCACCACGATGCATGATGAAAACATTGAAAGAGCCCACCGTTGACCAAGAACAATGGTGTTTTTGAGGTCGAAAGGCAGCAGAATCTTCTGATTCCACCTGACCATCCGAAGTGGCGGGGTATGATCCTTCGTTGATAAATATCTCCACCACCAGAAAGTCATCCAATGAGCATGGAGTTCTCATCGATGTCACTTCTGGGGTAGGTGAAGGGAGAATTCAAGACCATACCCACCACTACATCTACCGCCATCCTTACTCTGACCATGCCATGCCAAGAAGCATGACCGGTGCATTGAATCCAAAGAGATCTTGGCGAGTGTCAGGGCCCATGACTTCTTCTCCAGTGGACGACCGTCGAAAAAGTTCGCTAGCCGATATATTCTCCCAAGGGCCCAGCGAACATGAAAAGGGATGATTAATCCTACCTGCAAAAAGTAAAAGTTAGAAGATCTGAAACTTAGTATATTTCAACAAGAAAAACTAAGTGACAGACGCAGCTATTGCGAAAAACTGCAGACGCAGGAATGACCCGCGCAGTGAACCTAACTTCTGCGGCGGCAGAAACAGACGCGATCAAAGCTGTGATACACACAAAAGTCAAACGCAGTCTGATTTTGCATCCGCGTCTAAGTTATGAGGCGCGAAAAGAATCAGATGCGAAAATTACAATCTCCCTGTTCGACGAACAGGGGTTGCAAAATTCAGGGCTGAAAATTTCATGGCAGACCAGGAAGTCATACCCGCAGCAACCCCCATTAAGGGTTGAACTTTCTGCACCAAGGCGCGGATATAAAAGGTGCTCAAGGACACGCTTCTTGATCTTGAAATCACTTGACAGTGATAATTTTCTGGAGAGATTAAACAGAAGCATGAATGCTCTGAGTCATCATCATCCATGGAGGCAAGTCCCAGATACAAATCCTTGAAGAGGAAAGGCAGGATCGCTCAGAGCATTCGCTCTCAAAAGGAAGCAGTCTAAGTAATGGACTGCTAAAAGGAGAAGCTGAGCCCTATTTATAGGCAAACCACAAAGCCTGTGATTAATGGCTCGCTAATCAAAACCGTCGGCTTTAATTCCCGCACAAATATCAAAGCCCAATGAAAGGCTGACGCGTGGACTATCGCTTCAGGAAGCATCGAAGACGCGAGTCTCCAATCGCCAGCGCCGATTTGGCATTTAAAGGCATTTAATGCCTGAACCCAATGAAGGGCTGACGCGTGGACCGCCGCTTCGGGAAACATCGGATGATGCGAGTCCCCAATCGTCAACATCGACTGGACATTTAAAGATCCAACGAAATCTTTATGACAAGCTGCATGTAACGCCTGGGAAGTTGTACCAAACGCAGGTCCGAGAGCCGCGTCCAGGAACTTGTGTCCCTTTCGGCGTCCTCTTTCCTTCTAGTTAAGAGAACTGCGACCGCGTCTCTCGGAGCAGTTCAGAGCTGCCTTCCCTTAGCAAAGAGGGACCCATTCTGGCGGTCGCATTTTGAAATCACATAAAATTGGAAAGCTGCATCCTAAGACTTGCTTCTACAACAAAGAAGGCCTATGTTATTCGCAGGACCTAGAGACGTGTCTCCACAAAGACAGTGCCGCGTCCCCATCAATCAGCTGAGTTCTATGCGTCAGCATTGGAGGAGCATAAAACTGCATCCTCACTACATCCTGAAGTCTGCATTTGGACAGAGTTAAGGGCTGCGTACAGGAAGCCGCGCTCCTCATAACCAAAGCCGCGTCCTTGGTGCAAACTTGAACCGCGTCTCAATTGCAGGTCAGAGTCGCGTTTCCCGGGACTGCGTCTCCACCACAAAATCAGAACCGCGTTTGGCAAACTCAGTTCAGCCTGAGTTTATTCAGAGTCAGTCAAAGATCACAACAAAAGAGTGCAGCTAAGAAATTGGATTCATCTGCAGTGGAACAATGAAGATGGAGCAAAATTTCAAAAGACTTTTATTATTTGAGCCAAAAATGATAAAAGTGATACAAACACTCTGTAAGTTCACCTAGAGGGGGGTGAATAGGTGATGGCTAACCTAATGGTCACTTAATGCCAAATAATGCGGAAGCTAAAAACAATTATGACCTAATAAAATTTTTACACTAAACACCACGTATAACACAAGAGTGTTGCCGAATTTCCCGTGAAGGGCTCTGGACAAACTCCTCTAGATTCCCCTAGATAAGGGTTGAGGTGCCGCGTTGGCTCTCTTGGTTGAATACAAGTGTTAACAAACAATCCCATGCATGTATATCAATGAGCACAAATGAATATATCAAGCATATAAAGATAGACAATAAAAATATGCAAGATATAAAGACAAAGAGAGAGAGAGAGAGAGAGAGAGAGAGAGAGAGCAATCGCAAACACAAGGGATTTGTTTCGAGGTTCGAGCACCCTTGCTCTATATCCCCGCCTTCGACACACGAAGGATTTCCACTATAATCGATCCCAATGGATCACCCGGTGCCGCAACACCTACAACTCTCGGACCCCCTAGTCCGTACACACCGCAAGCCCACCGGCTCGCCGAGGCCGCACCTCAAACAAGGAGTTCACACAAGAACTCGAAACCACCGAGTCCCCACTAGGACCCGAAACAATGCGAACACAACCGTCCGCCTCCTCAAAGGAACAAAGTAGAACTTTGGTGATCACAACTCTTGATCACCTAAAATTCTCTCACAATAACACTCCCTATAGGGTAGATATAGCAATGGATAGCTCAAGTGTTTGTGTGGGAAAATAAGGATTGAGATGGTAGAGGAAAACTCAAAGAATCACTTTTACACTCTTGATAAAACTTTCCTTTTGATTGAAAATATTTGCTCTCAAATATGTGGAGAAAACCTTTTGAAAGGATCAGAAAAACTGGCTTGAAAGCTCTCCTAAAATCTTAGAGAAAAATAATGACCAAACCCCAAATTTATAGGCTGTCAAAAACTAGCCGTTGGGGTCTGTCAGACCTGTCGGTCGACCGCCAACGGTCAAGAATCCGACCGTTGAAGCCTTCGGTCGACCGCCCGGTCGACCCAAAAGAACAGAGAGCACTGCTCTCAGTTCCGGTCGACTGGGTCGGCAGACCGGCCATCTGCCAGGTCAAGGCGTGCACGTCGTGCACGTCGGTCGACCGAGCCGGTCGACCGACTTCAGCCCTAGTCGACTTGGTAGGTCGACTAGTCGACTTGGCTGAAGCCTGGAACAGAAAATCTGGGATTAAAACTTGGTCTTTTTGATTTGAAATAAAATCCCATAAATACTTAAAAAATCTACAAAAATAGTTTTACCAATATACTTTGATAAACAAACATGCTTGCACAAAATCAAGGCATGTTATAAAAGATTGGACTATTTTTGTAAGTTGGAAAATATTGGCTCAAATGAAAACTTGTATTTTTCTAAAACTTGTTTTCCAAACTTCTTCATGATACAAAAATAAGATATTTTGAATTCATTAAAGCATAGTGTGTATGGATATGATCCACTACACAATTAAGATGTAATATCTATGTTTTTGGCATTAAGCTCTAAATATGGTTTTGGATAAAAGACATGCATATAAGAAATTTCAAAAACCAAAAGGTATTTTTCCAAAATGAAAGTCTTTTCTAAATCTGAAAATTCTTTTATGAAAAGACAACTAAATCAAGAGTGTGTGTGTGATATATATTTGAGCAATCCACCAACTATTCTATCCTTTACATTTTAACAAAAATCTTATACCTAGACACAAGTCTTCATCTTGAAGTCTTCACTTGAAGCCTTCTCATCTTCTTGACTTGGTCCAAACACGATCCAACGAGCTCGACTCCTCTTGGGTACTTGATGTGATCTTGATGCATAGGCTTGTGAATCAAACGGTGCTAGCTCCAAAACTTGACTTAAATCCTTTGTTGAAGCTCCACACCTACTAAGATCTTGATAACAAATCTGTCACTAATTAAACACAAGATCATTAGTACTATAACTACATGAGTTAATCATCATCAAAACTAGAGTGATGGGCCTTTGGGCCAACACACTCTTATGAATTGAGTGTTCTTTCCTTACAAAAAAAGGGGAGGCTAATAATCTTGATTAGCCAAATAAAGGATTTGTTCTCGGAGGCGATGTACCTCCATGAGTGCCTAGACCCGCAGCTCCTCCTCGGACAAAAATCTCCTCGCAGCCAGCTGCGCTCGTAGGGATTCCAACTTGGAGGAATGAGCAGAGAGGTTTTCTTCAACTTGCGTCTTGGCAGCTTCCAGCTCTTCCAGCTTCTTCCTGGCAGTGGCAAGCTTATGCTCGTTGATTGCAATCAAGGCCTCCGCCTTGGCTATGGTGGCTCGAGCACTGATAATAACCTGCTCTGCGCTCTGCATGACGAGTTCAGATTCCCTTGAATCGCCAATCATCCTTTGATGGTCCGCCTGGAAATGTTGGAGATGGTGGGTCTCTTCAGCTATCCTTTCCTCCATCTCCTTTCGCTCTTATTCTTGAGCAGCAAGAAGCCTATCCAAGGCTGCCCGGGCCTCTTGAACTGAGCCAGCGTCTTTCAAAGACTTAAGCTCTTTCAGATCACTCCCCAACTGCTCCACCAGCAGCAGACACGCCCTAGCCTGTGAAGGACCTCCAGTATGACTGATGTTCTCGATCAGATTTTCAAGAAGCACTCGAGCGAATTCGAAAGAACTGCCCCCAGACAGGATAAGGTCAATACATGATTGCATGAAAGCAAAGAACTGCTGCACCACTTGACGTGCCAGTTCTTCCATGATATCACTGCCTGGGGAGAATTCTGCTGATGTGCTCCCAGATCCCCTTTCTATCACAGGGCGAGGGATGGGAATCAACTCATCCCGTGCAGGAGTAGGGTCAACAACAGGTGCGACAGAAGCTGAGATGGTCGCCGGCACTTCTGGGGCGGTTGCCGTCATAGCAGCCTCCACGGCGACTGAAGTAGCAGTGAACCTGACTTCTTCGGAACCCTCGGTCGAGGGTTGAATTGTACTGCTTGCTGGGTCGACGCTGACTGCCAAGTCCTCTGCCTGAGCTTCCTCAGCACTCTCTGCAAATCACCAAAACGTCAGTCATGACAATAAAAGGAAAATATTCAAAGCATCAATATTTCCTTACCAAGCCGAGGGTCCAAAGACGGCAGATCCTTGGGCAAATCTTGCAAGGTTGAGGTCTCCTCGACTTCAATAATTGCCCTCTCTTGAGGCATCTCAATAGCAGGAGCCTCAACACCCTCCTGCTGGGCCAGCTCCTATATCATCTCCTCGATATGGGAGGAAGTCGCAGCCTCGCTGTCCGCGGCCAACCCTGCAGCATAAAGGGAAAATGTCAGAACCTTTTCCCTAGTTAAAAAGAGAAATCAGGTCAACAAGACGATAAGAGTATCTCCAACAGCAGCAATTAGTGCTACTAGCGAAACCGTCACAGGGTCGCACCTGTGTATTTCTTCCTCCGAGATATGTGAGAATTTGCTCGGATCTGGAAGAGCGGGTTCATCGCCAAAATCGACTTCATCGCCTGAATCATATTCGTCCTCTCCGGACAATGAGGACGATAGTTCAACGCGAGAACCCTCGGCAATTGAGGCCTTGCCACCAAATACCCCAGTAGTAGGGCTGGGGTCAACTACTCGCGAGCTGGAGATTAATACATCAGGAGACCCAGGCTGTTGTGCCTCATCTCTCCTTTCATGAGCCGAAGAAGACCCTGGTTGAGTTGAGACCCCTGGAATCTCAACATCATCCCTGTCCATCAGGGCAACCTCGAGCTGCTCGGCCTCATCAGTTGCGATGGGTTCATCAGCAAGCTCCCCTTCTTCTAAAATTACGGGGCCCCTGCTGTGCAATCCACGAGAATGAACAAGGGGGTGTCGTCTTCCTCCTCCTCTTCTTTCCTCTGCTCTTCAACGCCGGAAGGGACGGTCTCTTCAGCCGCCAAGTCTTTCCTGGCCTTCTTCGGGGCAGGCTCAGCTGTGGAAGTGGAGGCAGGCTCAGCCTGGAGAGTAACGCCATGAGGACGTTTATGCACCGCCTGTCGACGCCTTCTGGCAGACTGCTCCCTAGGTGTGGCTGCTCTCGGCTTCCCCCGTGTCTCCCCTCTGGCCTCCCTCTGAGCCGCTTGATATTCATGGATGCCTCGCGAGCGCTTGTTGGACGCTACCTTCTCTTCATAAGACGCATTAATGCTCTTAATACATGAGCACTCTATTGAATAGCCAGGCATCTTGCTAGCCTGGAAGTACCATGTGCAGAAGCTAAGGCTTGCGTAGCAGTTTGGCGTCTTATGAGGTAAGCGGAAAAGAGCCTGTGTCCCCCCAGCCACGCTGTAATACCAAGCCCGAGCACCTTCAAACAGATTTCCACTGAAGGCAAGCTGAGCGTTAGGGTTGCCGACATATAGTTGGTCATAGCTGAACTGTCGGGCAAAACGATTCGGCATATAAGGCTCGATCGTGCACGAGTTCCCTTGCCAAAAAAAGTAGATACCCGAGCCGGATATTGATAAGTCACCAGAAGACTCCCGATGGCAGTCTCGTGAAGCCGTCCGGACCCACAATGTCGGCAAACTTATCCCCATAAGCAGCACCGTTAATCTCAGGGAAGCAGCGGTTGAGATGATAATTTGAAGCGTTCAGGATGCACTTCCGAACGTAGAACATATAGTTGTTGGACCAACTCGAGCTCTCCAGCCGCTGCACAAAGGGGACAAACCCCTTGGACCGAGACGCTGGCGTCATCAGCGAGGGACAGTGCATCATGTACCAAGCCATTAGGTACGTGTAGGGAAGCTCGATCCGAGGGTTAGGGGTCATCACTCTCGGCCTTCCCTCTGAGTCGACCTCCGGTTTACCTTGGGAGTCGACGATGGCCTCCACCCTGCACAGGCTCTGAGTCAAGGCCCGCAACCCGCTTTGGATACCGGCCACCATTGCCGGAAGGAGAGCTATGGACCTACCATAGGCCAGCAGCACCGCCGGATATACCACGTCGGCAACAATCACCTCTTGCGGCAGTGTCGGCACTACACAGCGCTTCAACCACAGCATGAGGAAACCCGCCAGCAGTGCCCGATTAGAAATAGGGACCCGGGCTTGATGATGGAAACTTTCGAAAACCGTGTCAGGTTTGAAAGTGTCTTCGTTCGACTTTGTGGTATAAGAACTCACAGAGGCGTCGATTCTCTCGGCGATTTCTTCGTCAGAGCTGGGAGCCAGACTGGTCACTGAATGGTCTTTCTCAGTGATACCATTAAATAAGTAGCTCGCCCAAGACAACTGCTTAACTCCCCTAATCCTCCAGGAGGTTATTTGGTCGCAGATGTGGAAATGACATAGCACTTCCCAGTAGGTCTCATATACACGAGGGCACTCTTTCTTCAAGAGATGAAGCTCCTCAGAGGTGGGGACGTATTCCTCATAAGGAGCATCTCCCATTACCAACCCCGAGACTTCATATAATTCATGCAGGGCGAGCCCCATTTCTCCAACCGGGGTGAAGAACGTCCCCGTCAAAGGGTTGTAGTGCACCAGGATCCCAAAGAAATTTTGAGAATTCTGTGGGATACCATATTGCACAGCCCTGACCGCTTGGTATAGTCCCACCTGGTCCAATAGACCTCCGAGTTCGGTGAGGACAAAGCTCACCATCTTGCCCCACCAGTACTTGTCAGTGGAATGAATCCACCCGAGCGGGCGGAAGTCAGTGGGAAAATCACCCCCTACCTTCATGAATTGATTAATAAATGTAGTGCTGAGCTGAGGGGTTTCCCTACTGGGTAATCAAACCTGAATAGTACAGGAAACATGCTAAAAACTTCCCTTCCATGACCGGCAGTGTGTACATTCCTGGCACCCAGGATGCCGAGAGAGACATTGGGGACAGGTCAGGCAAGGTCCCATTCCATTGACCGAGGAACAGACATGTGCTGAAGGAAGGATAAGGGGTACATTCTCTCCATATTTGGAAGAAAGAATTTCCTACCCCCTATCTGGCGGAGCCACTTGTAATCGCCATCATGCAAGACGTAATCACCCTCGCCAATATTGTCCCCAAAGAAGAAGACGGGTTTCTTCAATGGAATGCGCGAATCCGTCTTAAATTCTGCGTCAGTCATAAGTTCCCGGAATGTCGCCATGTCGACCTTGGAGAGCCTCTCCCTTCGCTCCTTCGGCTTGTCGGCGGTCACAGGAGCAGTCCTTTGCAACACGAAGGTTAAGTTGCGGTCAGCACCACCTACGTGCCCGAAATGACACTTCTTGGAGAGAGGATCGGCGGAATATCGCACTGCAAAAATAAAACAACACTTGATCAGAAATCTGAAGGGAAATGATTAAGTGTCCACAACTCAAACGCAAAAGTAAACCCAGACGCGGAAATCATCAAAATCTGTGATCGCGAGGCTAACATGGAGCCCGCGTTTTGAAAATTCAAGACTTATGAAAAAAATCTCTAAGTACTTGGACTCGGACGCAAGATTCATGAGGACCAGCGTCTGATTTCATAAGACGCAAGAGTCATAAGAAATCTGCGTCCGAATCTTTCATACTTAGAAACATTCTAAGTGTTGAATCCGAAACGCAAGGCTCACTGGGGCCCTGTGTTCAACAAGCAGACGCAGATTCGAGCAGATAAAAGCAGCAAGGGTCAGCAAACCTGCGCCTTATTTATCGACTCGAGAGCCGCGTCTGAAGATCAAACATGGGCTCGAGCCCGCATTGGCGGGTCACTTTTAAAAGGGGGTTTAAGAGTTCAAAGAACTCTATAAACCCTTTTAATGGTGAAAATCAAGTCTGATGGCTTTATACCTGAAATAGGGGTTTCCTGCATGGAGGAACCGCCCCTTTGAGTCTCAGCGATGACCGCCCGTGAAGATGAAGCAGTTTGCTTGGCCTTTGGTGCCATTGCGAATCAAAGATCCGGTGTTAGATGAAGTAAAGAGAACAAAGGAAGCTCCTTTCTCAAAACCCTAACAGATGCACACGAAGACGAAAGAGAGTCTAATGATGACTCTTGAAAGACTGTTGCCCTTTATAGGCACGGTGATTCGCAAAGATACGCGGCGCTTGGCTCAACGCCTAATTATCGCCTGACGCGTGGACAGCGTATTAAATGCAGCGTGAAGTTCGCACGCCAAAAAGTAGATGTCCCCTCAATTCTACGGGACACGTGGCAGCGTACTCATGGCACGAATTCGCATCCAAGAGTCGCGTCTTCATCTCTAAAGATGCGTCCCTTCGATGGACGCACCCTTTCAACCCGGCCAAAGTCGCGTCTGCCTCATGGAGTAATAGTCGCGTTTTCATCCCAAAAGATGCACCCCTATAGAAGGCGCGTCTTTAAAACAGTGGTACCCACTGCGTCCACAGAACTGGCATTCAGTCTTTACTTCTGCAATTCAGTTTAACAGTACACTGGCACAAGCAGACGACTGCCCACCCTGGTTTAAAGTACACCAACGACAAACTCAAAGCATCGGGGAAGTTTAGACTGTGTATTTAGACACTCACCACGATCATTTCTGGCGGCTTCAAAGGGTTCCACAGTACACTCACGAAGACCATAGTCCAGATAAGATCAAGCTCAGAGCATTTTCAGTCCAACCACAAGAAGGGCGAATTCAGCTGAAGTCTAATGTATTTCGAAATCCGTCCCAGCCAACCGCGGAATATAGAAAACTTTGGAGGGGGTTCTGTAGGCTGTCTAAAAAAAATCATTGAAGACAAGTCTTCAAAAGCAGAGTCCTAAAACTCCAGACGCAGGGCTAATCATAGCCGTCACTGCAGCGCACTGCAGCACCAAGGCGCGTGGGTCGAAACCCGCGTCTCAGCCAGCAGTACAGCACCAAGGCGCGAGGGTCGAAACCCGCGTCTCAGCCAGCACTGTAGCACCAAGGCACGTGGGTCGAAACCCGCATCTCAACCAGCACTGTAGCACCAAGGCACGTGGGTCGAAACCCGCGTCTCTGCCAGCACTGCAGCACCAAGGCGCGTGGGTCGAAACCCGCGTCTCAGCCAGCACTGCAGCACCAAGGCGCGTGGGTCGAAACCCGCGTCTCAGCTGTAACTGCCTGGTTATGGGGTCAATCACGGCCCACAGAACGGGAAAGTTAACCCCCATTATGGAGCGTTTTTAGGAGGCACGTTCGCCCCGAAACCTCTATAAATAGCCCCGTTGCTATGGGAAAGGGGTCGGTGAATTTTTTTGGAGATCAAGAGAGAAAGAGAGTCTAACTCCTCAGCTAACTCGCTGCGTACAAGTTAGTCTTTGCCTATAATCTCTTTGAGATTTCTGGCCGACAGAGCTGTGTTACTCCGTCCACCATCCGAGAGAAGATCCCCAGAAGTTCTCGACGTTCACCCGGTCAACGGAAAACAAGATTCACTTTCCACCGCTACTTGAAGAACCCAGCATTAAACAAAGGGAGGATTCAAGATTCAATATCCTCCCTCCCTTGTAACTGGAGTATAAGTCCGTTGTAATTTTTCAATTTATTCAAGGAAACTTTACGCGAATTTTTCTCCCGTCAAACAAGAGATGGCGACTCCGCTGGGGACTACTTTCGTTACTGACGAACAAGTTGTGGCGCAAGGTGACGTCCTCTACAAGGGAAAAACGGTCGAATCACTTGTCGTAGAATTCGACCAGGCAAAGTACGAGGAGTTCCTCTCTTTCGGCTCCAAGAGCCCAAAGGCCCGCGCCTACAGGGTCTCTACGGGGACTTGCCCCGAAATCCGCTCTGAGCCTCTCTCAGAGGCGGCTGCTGTGAGGGATGTGGTGGCCAATCACGCCATGCGTGACACCCGCGCCAACATCACTCAGGAGACCTGCGTGGTTAAGTTCTCTGGTGTCCAGCCAATCCATCCTCTTCCTCAGCACCAGGCCGTCGTTGGTTTCTCTCAACCCCCACGACGTAACCGGAACGCTGAGCGCCGACAGAGAAGGCGTGCGCGTCAATTGCAAGTTGGAACAAATGATCGTCCAACTGAAGCAGGACGCAAGGTTCAAACCAGCGTCTCTGCCGCACCACATCCGGCACGTGAAATCCGCGTTTGGCAGCCCAAATGTGAGGTTCATCAAGTTGGCTCTTCTGAAGCCCCATTCCCCAGACGTCAAGGCGAAACTCGCACTCCTTGTCGAGTACAAGAAGCACACGCCTCTAGGCGTGGGGCCCAGCAGCCTTGCATCTCTCAAGCGTCTCTGCCCCGACGTAATAATCAGTAACGCGATAGTCGCGTCTGTAACGCCCCGATCCCAAGGATACGGAGACGTTATGGCGACGTACATACGCGAGGTGAAAATAACCTCACGCGTACGTTAAGCCTCAGTACAGTACAATACCTCCATATAGATCTGAGGTCCAGCATGAAAGCAGTACAAGAATACCTGCAGAAAGAGGTCAACGATCATAACAGATATGAAAACAAGGATAAATAAGATAACAGAAATAAAGCACTAAAATACCTATGAATAGTCCTGATGCGGAATCTCCTATGTGACTCCAAGGCACTCTCTGAAGCTATGGTAACTCGAATCTCCAATCTGGGCATGCAAACCCAGGGTCGTCAGAAAGCGACCTAGTGAGTGATAAAATTGAAGGAGGCAATAATATATAATAGTAATACAGGCACGATACTAATATATAATACATGATGTGGTACAAGTGATATTCTCTCATAAGCATATAGGAAGCAGTAGAGATATAAAAGCATGTCATCTTTTAGTATCATCACTACCTAGCCGGTTATCATCAGGTCATGACTCTAATCATATCTAATTTATATAATAAATAATGTTATCTACGGTGACGTAATAGCAGTGAACATGGTAGTGATGTAAATGAATATGCAGGTGGACATATGCAATATGAACATGCTACTGTGTTGACTCTAGGTATCATATAAGCAATGCATAACAGAATGTTTATGAGGCAAGGTATACATGAGCATGAGTAGTATGTCACCATATGAAGTGTAATCAGTATCAAGTAGTGTAGCAAAGTCTACAAGTAACATGATAGCGGATATAATAACATGAACATGGATAGTACAAGTAAGCAAGATCACAGTGAACATGATAGTAGACAAAATGACAGGAACAGTAACATGTATCAGGTAAGTCAAGTACAACAATAGCATACATGTCTGAGGCAAGTCATGTGATTGATACAATAGTAGCAATCAGTACCACCTGATATTTTAATCACTCTCTTCCAGTGTCCCATACCACTGGCAGTTCATACTGGAGCCCGCACTCCAGTCGAACCCATCCGGACATGGCCTACGGGTACCATTATCCAAACGAGAGAGTAACCAAATAACAAGTGTTCCCGATGTCACTACTATGTATACTGTTTTATTATGTTAATTGGAAACCCATGGTCGAGGAGTTCTTATCGGGTGGATGTATCCCGTGCATACCCGGGATCACGGCCTTAAACAGACCCCTGGCTGCTGAGACCAGGGCCAGCCCGCTAGAGCTGTAACATGTAACGGCAATCTCAATGAGCTAAAACAATAATCATGAGCTCATGAGCTATAACAGACGGTAGCCAGCACTACCCCGTCCCCTGCAGTGGGACAAACAATGGATCCAAACATCCACCCGATATGATCTAGTCAACCGTCAAGTCTCCCCCATACCCAAGTTCTCTTTATGATATGATATGTCAAGTATACAGTACATGATACGAGTAACATGATAACTGGACCTGAGCTCTGTTGATAGCATAGAACAATATCACGGGAATCAGGAACAATATAACATGATCAAGATAACATGAACAATATACCAGGAAACGGGAACAATAGATGTGGGATCCCCACATATCGCATATCAACGGCTCTCATGTCCAGTATCGGGAACATCCATATCAGTAACGGGAACATGTATCCAGTAACGGGATTAACAATATCAATAACGGGAAACAAGCATATAACATGTATCCGATAACATGGAACAATAATACATGTAATTGAAATGGGGATCCATATGACAAGAATAAAGAAATCATACATGCATAACAGTGATATGTAAAGTCCATGTAGTGGTCTATACGTATACTATCTCAGTGCACGTTCATGTCCTGACAGTGATTAGTGTGTCCATGTAATGAGGACATCACTATAAAATGACAGTATTCAGTGTCCTAGAATATCTGTATATTGGGAGGTCCCAGATATACAGTACTAGTCTCATGAATCTCAGTATCTATGTAACGGTGAGACGTGTACATGAAACTACGTGAACGCTACGTGAAATACCGATATTCAGTGTAGCCGATATCTACATTTGCTACGGTGCTTAGTGTATCAGTGGGTCGGTAAAGGTGACAGAGGAGTAGGGACAAGATCCCGTAAGAGATGAAGTATGCGTGTCTTGGTGTCCATGTAACAGTAGAGTGTATCCATACTAGTTATCCATACAGTGACAGTGTCTAGCGATCCTCGACTTGCTCTTCTATCATTTATCCTCACATTAATATCTTATATCAATTCTTATTACAATGTTTTAGGACGGAACAATTCTAGTGCTTAACCCATAATTACGATGTCGTAACTAAAGCAATCAACACATGAATAAATAATTTTAATTTAGAAAAGGAAAACACTCACAAACTGGCTACAGGACTGTAGCTCTCGTTCTCACGATCGCAACGGATCCAGAATCGCCCGAATCGGAGTCCGGATGCTCCAGTTATCGCCCGAATACTTAACGGGTCGGGTTTGATGCAAATGGGTCGGGTTTGGGTTTAAACCCAAACCCAAACCCTATTGGGTTTCACCCAAAAGAGAACACCAACAGCAGCAGCTTTGAGCTGCTGCTGCTGGTCGCCTGCGGCCGTCGCCGGCGCGCGGCCGCCGTCTGCGCGCGCCTGGCCGGCGCCGCTACCCGGCGCCGGCGCTGCTCCGGCGCTCCAGGGCCGTCGAGTGACCTGTAGAGTGGAGGAGAGAAGATTTGGGGAAGGGGGCTGGGCCGACGGTGGCCCAGCCGGCGTTGCCCCGCCGGCGGTCGCCCTGGCCGGCGCCGCCTCGCCGGTGGTCGCCCAGGCCGGCACCACCCAGCCGGCGGTGGTCCGGTGCTAAGAACAGATAGAGAGGGAGAGAGAGAGAGTGGTTTGGGGAAGAAATAGAGAGAGAGGAAGAGAATTTAAATTAAGGGGGGAGAGAGAAGAGGCGGTGATGGGTTAAGGCGGTGGGAATTCTCTGGATGAAGCCAGAGAAGAGAAGAAGAGAAGGGAAAAGAAAAGAAAAAGAAAAAGGTTAAAAATTTAATATTTTAATATTATAATATTGGCCTAATATTCGACTAGTTCCGAACGGTACCCAAAAATTACAGAAAATAGAAAATATTATTCTAAGACGTAAGTTGAAGACGGTTTGGCAAGACTCAATCCGGTTTGCAAATTAAAAATCCCGGAGTGTCTCGCCGATACGGGCGACACCGGTTTGGCCGGATTTTCGATAAATTCTGAAAAATCCCCAAAAATACCCAAACGTAGATAATACTATTCTAAGGCACACGGTGAAAGCCGATTCTCAAAATTATACTCCGTTTGTGAAATAAAAATCGGAAGGCCGGTTATCGGTATCGGTCGACATCGACTACGGAGATTTTCCAAAATAATCTAGAAAAATTCCAGAAAATCCTAAAAAATCTACAATATTAGGAAATGATTTTTGAAACTGAAATCAGGTCAATCGGAATACTACAGAGGTCAAATCAAATTTGTACGTCGTATCGCGTACAGATACGGTGATACGTACACCGGGGATTAGGGTGTTACATTTCTCCCCACCTTACAAAAAATTGCGTCCTCGCAATTTCAATCAGATGTGAGAACAAGATTTTCAACCCCAAGGCCGAAAGGTTACGGGTCCACGACACTTCCGCTGCGCACTCTGCTATCTATAAGGACCTCGAGATGGAGAAGTACGATAGTGAACTAATCCTAACGGATGAGAAGCAAGACGATGCAAGGAAAGCGAGAAAGAAATCGGATGTTCTGGTTGACAACTGGAAGGAAGGAAGGAATACAAACGAGTCAAGGAATGAATGGTCAAGGTCATGGTATTCTTGTACTCGTAGCTGGAACCCCAAGTTCAGATACAGATCAGTTAATCTGAACCTGATTGTACTGTTGGTAAGAGCCCGAGGATTGACCCAGGTGGTTACTCACACCAGGTGTGAACCTAGGCTCTGATACCACTATGTAACGCCCCGATCCCAAGGATACGGAGACGTTATGGCGACGTACATACGCGAGGTGAAAACAACCTCACGCGTACGTTAAGCCTCAGTACAGTACAATACCTCCATATAGATCTGAGGTCCAGCATGAAAGCAGTACAAGAATACCTGCAGAAAGAGGTCAACGATCATAACAGATATGAAAACAAGGATAAATAAGATAACAGAAATAAAGCACTAAAATACCTATGAATAGTCCTGATGCGGAATCTCCTATGTGACTCCAAGGCACTCTCTGAAGCTATGGTAACTCGAATCTCCAATCTGGGCATGCAAACCCAGGGTCGTCAGAAAGCGACCTAGTGAGTGATAAAATTGAAGGAGGCAATAATATATAATAGTAATACAGGCACGATACTAATATATAATACATGATGTGGTACAAGTGATATTCTCTCATAAGCATATAGGAAGCAGTAGAGATATAAAAGCATGTCATCTTTTAGTATCATCACTACCTAGCCGGTTATCATCAGGTCATGACTCTAATCATATCTAATTTATATAATAAATAATGTTATCTACGGTGACGTAATAGCAGTGAACATGGTAGTGATGTAAATGAATATGCAGGTGGACATATGCAATATGAACATGCTACTGTGTTGACTCTAGGTATCATATAAGCAATGCATAACAGAATGTTTATGAGGCAAGGTATACATGAGCATGAGTAGTATGTCACCATATGAAGTGTAATCAGTATCAAGTAGTGTAGCAAAGTCTACAAGTAACATGATAGCGGATATAATAACATGAACATGGATAGTACAAGTAAGCAAGATCACAGTGAACATGATAGTAGACAAAATGACAGGAACAGTAACATGTATCAGGTAAGTCAAGTACAACAATAGCATACATGTCTGAGGCAAGTCATGTGATTGATACAATAGTAGCAATCAGTACCACCTGATATTTTAATCACTCTCTTCCAGTGTCCCATACCACTGGCAGTTCATACTGGAGCCCGCACTCCAGTCGAACCCATCCGGACATGGCCTACGGGTACCATTATCCAAACGAGAGAGTAACCAAATAACAAGTGTTCCCGATGTCACTACTATGTATACTGTTTTATTATGTTAATTGGAAACCCATGGTCGAGGAGTTCTTATCGGGTGGATGTATCCCGTGCATACCCGGGATCACGGCCTTAAACAGACCCCTGGCTGCTGAGACCAGAGCCAGCCCGCTAGAGCTGTAACATGTAACGGCAATCTCAATGAGCTAAAACAATAATCATGAGCTCATGAGCTATAACAGACGGTAGCCAGCACTACCCCGTCCCCTGCAGTGGGACAAACAATGGATCCAAACATCCACCCGATATGATCTAGTCAACCGTCAAGTCTCCCCCATACCCAAGTTCTCTTTATGATATGATATGTCAAGTATACAGTATATGATACGAGTAGCATGATAACTGGACCTGAGCTCTGTTGATAGCATAGAACAATATCACGGGAATCAGGAACAATATAACATGATCAAGATAACATGAACAATATACCAGGAAACGGGAACAATAGATGTGGGATCCCCACATATCGCATATCAACGGCTCTCATGTCCAGTATCGGGAACATCCATATCAGTAACAGAAACATGTATCCAGTAACGGGATTAACAATATCAATAACGGGAAACAAGCATATAACATGTATCCGATAACATGGAACAATAATACATGTAATTGAAATGGGGATCCATATGACAAGAATAAAGAAATCATACATGCATAACAGTGATATGTAAAGTCCGTGTAGTGGTCTATACGTATACTATCTCAGTGCACGTTCATGTCCTGACAGTGATTAGTGTGTCCATGTAATGAGGACATCACTATAAAATGACAGTATTCAGTGTCCTAGAATATCTGTATATTGGGAGGTCCCAGATATACAGTACTAGTCTCATGAATCTCAGTATCTATGTAACGGTGAGACATGTACATGAAACTACGTGAACGCTACGTGAAATACCGATATTCAGTGTAGCCGATATCTACATTTGCTACGGTGCTTAGTGTATCAGTGGGTCGGTAAAGGTGACAGAGGAGTAGGGACAAGATCCCGTAAGAGATGAAGTATGCGTGTCTTGGTGTCCATGTAACAGTAGAGTGTATCCATACTAGTTATCCATACAGTGACAGTGTCTAGCGATCCTCGACTTGCTCTTCTATCATTTATCCTCACATTAATATCTTATATCAATTCTTATTACAATGTTTTAGGACGGAACAATTCTAGTGCTTAACCCATAATTACGATGTCGTAACTAAAGCAATCAACACATGAATAAATAATTATAATTTAGAAAAGGAAAACACTCACAAACTAGCTACAGGACTATAGCTCTCGTTCTCACGATCGCAACGGATCCAGAATCGCCCGAATCGAAGTCCGGATGCTCCAGTTATCGCCCGAATACTTAACGGGTCGGGTTTGATGCAAATGGGTCGGGTTTGGGTTTAAACCCAAACCCTATTGGGTTTCACCCAAAAGAGAACACCAACAGCAGCAGCTTTGAGCTGCTACTGCTGGTCGCCTGCGGCCGTCGCCGGCGCGCGGCCGCCGTCTGCGCGCGCCTGGCCGGCACCGCTACCCGGCGCCGGCGCTGCTCCGGCGCTCCAGGGCCGTCGAGTGACCTGTAGAGTGGAGGAGAGAAGATTTGGGGAAGGAGGCTGGGCCGACGGTGGCCCAGCTGGCGTTGCCCCGCCGGCGGTCGCCCAGGCCGGCACCACCCAGCCGGCGGTGGTCCGGTGCTAAGAACAGATAGAGAGGGAGAGAGAGAGAGTGGTTTGGGGAAGAAATAGAGAGAGAGGAAGAGAATTTAAATTAAGGGGGGAGAGAGAAGAGGCGGTGATGGGTTAAGGCGGTGGGAATTCTCTGGATGAAGCCAGAGAAGAGAAGAAGAGAAGGGAAAAGAAAAGAAAAAGAAAAAGGTTAAAATTTTAATATTTTAATATTATAATATTGGTCTAATATTCGACTAGTTCCGAACGGTACCCAAAAATTACAGAAAATAGAAAATATTATTCTAAGACGTAAGTTGAAGACGGTTTGGCAAGACTCAATCCGGTTTGCAAATTAAAAATCCCGGAGTGTCTCGCCGATACGGGCGACACCGGTTTGGCCGGATTTTCGATAAATTCTGAAAAATCCCCAAAAATACCCAAACGTAGATAATACTATTCTAAGGCACACTGTGAAAGCCGATTCTCAAAATTATACTCCGTTTGTGAAATAAAAATCGGAAGGCCGGTTATCGGTATCGGTCGACATCGACTACGGAGATTTTCCAAAATAATCTAGAAAAATTCCAGAAAATCCTGAAAAATCTACAATATTAGGAAATGATTTTTGAAACTGAAATCAGGTCAATCGGAATACTACAGAGGTCAAATTAAATTTGTACGTCGTATCGCGTACAGATACGGTGATACGTACACCGGGGATTAGGGTGTTACAGCGTCTCTTCTCAACAGAGATGCCAGACGCGCGTTCTGAAGCCACGACGCGAGAACCGCATCTCTGAACCCCGCGTCCTAGCTGTACAGAGCATGGATGCCTCCTACCCTCGGCATTACGAGGCTAATCTCTTTGATCCTCCTCCCACGGATCTGAGAGATTATTTGATGAAGAAAAGAAGTGCTAATCGAATCACTTCGTCATGTTGCTGCGAACGGCTTATCACGATGCTCTCTGAGTGTCGTTGCAGTTCAGGTGCAAACCAGCAGTCTCTATTTAGACAGCTGACCCTGATTCCCCGATCAGCTAAAATGAGTCGTTCCCACAGGAGGAGGGTCTTCTCTAACACTGAATATCCCGAGCTCACTGCAAACATGGCAAGCAGGAGTAAGGAAAACAACCTGCAGTCAGCTCCGATGAGTCTGACACTGAACCGGAAGGAGTGTACCGACACACTAGCACCCGGACCGGAGCAATCCCCTCGATTGACTACAATGCTCTAGTCCGGGGCATTGAGGTGAATGACTCGCATTCTGCTATTGCAGAGTCGCGGGCTTCAAACTCTTCCATGGAGAAAGAGGCCTACATATATATGACCAGCACTCCTGAGGAGACCGCCAGGCGCTTGGAGCAGCAAGCCCAGGTTCAGAAGGAACAATTCGAGATGATTCGTGCTCAGCAAGAATCTATCGACTCCCTTAAGCAGATGCTCGCACAGTTGCTTGAAGACAAGAGGAAGTCAACCAACAAAGCCTCCTCTAAGAAGTCTAATGGCAAACGAAAAGAGGGGAAAGCTCATCTTCTGTACACATAGAGGAAGAAGAGCAACCTACTTCTGGTTCGTCTAAATCCTCGTCGCAGAAAAAGGATGACCGAGACCAGGGAAAGGTTCATTCTAAAAGAATGAATCAGTTGGAACAACGCCTTGAGGCCCTTACCAACCGGAAAGGCCTCCAAGAAGCAGGAGTGGTCCGGCCATATCCGGCCGAGTGGCACCTGGTTCCATACCCGCCCAAGTTCAAAGCTCCAACTCTCCAAGCATTTGATGGGAAAGGTTCACCGAACCAACATATCTACTACTTTAAATCTCAAACAGGGAATGTGGTAGATAATGATGCCATTCTGGCACGCTTGTTCATCGGCACCCTAAAAGGGCTTGCCTTTGAATGGTTCATGAAGCTCCCAGAGGGTTCCATCAAGAATTGGGGCGACTTGGAGAAGCTCTTCTTAACGCGCTTCTTTGAAGATGACTCAGAGGTCAACATGCCTACCCTTTTAGCCACCAAGCAGCGAAAGGGAGAGTCCGTTAAGTCTTTCGTAGAAAGATTTCGGAACGTGGCACTCCGATGTCCAAGCGGTATGACCCAGGTCACCCTGGTGGAAACATGCCGCCACAATCTCCAAACTTCGCTCCTTGCCCAAATAGGAGTTGTCGAAAGCCGCACCTGAAAGCAGTTGATCCAATAAGGTGAACAGGCTGAAGAAATCGTCGCTCGGGTCAGGGCAGAAGAAAACAAACCCAGACCTGAAAGGTCAACGAGGCGTGCGCCAGACACATCCCTCCAAGCCAAACGGAAGGATAACTTGGCAGCAGAGACCAAATCCCCTGTCAAACCTCAACCGGTCAAGAGAAGTGGCTCTTCAAGCCAACCACGTGCCAACAAGCAGTATTCCTTCAAGGATGAACATGTCGACTCGCTCTTCAAACTACTCAATAAGAGCAACCGACTGAAGCTTTCTGAAGCTAGGCGCCCTGAAGAAGTCGGTAAAACCGATAATCCCAGCTACTGCATGTATCACAGGATGTTGGGATACCCCACCAAGAGCTGTTATGTCTTCAAGGACATCCTTCAGGCTCTGATTGACGCTGAGGTATTAAAACTTCGTCTAGAGCAGAAGAAGGTGGCGGCCAATATGACGTCATTCCTCCAGTTTGAAAGGCAACCTCCAACACCCTCTGGAGTAGTCCCTGTCCCAAGAGGAGAGCTGAGAATGGTCAACACAGACCCTCACCAACAGTAAGAGAAGGGCCTGGTACCCGTTTCTACACCTCGGGGAGAAGTCATGTGGGTTCATCCCGACCTTGTGGATGGCCAGCAATGGACCACTGTGACCAGCAGGAAGTCCAAAGGCAAAGCAAATGCTACATCCTGTAATGTGATATGTGCCTCTTCTCGGGAAGCGGAGACTGATGTTCCCTCACTGACCGATTCAGAAGAGGAGACGATAGCTCTAGCCACAGAACCCAACCAACTTGTGGCGGAAACCCGTTCGGATCAGTCATATTTGAAAAAGTATGACGAAATGGCGGTAACTCCTCCAAAACCCGCTGCAAAGTCAGCCAAGCCCTCCACAAAGCAACCTGTGGAGAAACAGAAAGAGCTTCGGTTTTCTAGAGTTCTTTCGAAAGACATAGGGAAGGATCCACAGCACCTTGCCGCTTTGATGTCCTGGCTCAACTGGCCAACATCCCGGCCCGGATTACTCTTTATGAGCTTCTTAGGCTATCGAAGTCGACCAGAGAAGCCCTACAAGAGGCCTTGGATAATGCTGAGGTTTTCATGACCCAGGTGCCGATCGGACCAAAGGAGGAAGATGTAGAGGACTGCCTCCATACCTCCCAAAATGTTCCCTGCATCACCTTCACGCAGATGATATGCAAGTCAAAGGGAAACATGATCGACCCCTTTACTTCGCAGGGTATATTGGATCATCTGAGGTGAACCGCATCCAGGTAGATCCCGGGTCCGCATTGAGCATTATGCCTCGCCGAGTCATGCAACATCTCGGGATTCCTACTCACCATTTGAGCACCACCCAGACTACTATTTATGGGTTCAATGCCAATAGTACCCGTCCAATGGGGAAGGTCAAGCTCAAATACCAGATTGGGGACCTAAGGTCGGAGGTGACATGCTACGTGATAGATGCTGACACCTCCTACAATTTGCTGTTGGGACGACCATGGATTCATCGCAATTCTATCGTTCCCTCTACTCTCCACCAAGTCATGAAATACATCGACGGGAGTGGAAAGGTGCGAACGTTGATTGCCGAAAGTCATCCGTTCAAGGGAGTGGGGAATTATTTCACAGATTCTCTCCTGTATCAAGACTCTGTGGAAACAGATGAAATCCCGCAACCAGAGGAGCCCGACTCTGGAAATGAAGCCTACACTGAGCCGGAAAAAGAAGAGTGCATGTGGGAACTAGACCTGAAAAACACCTAGAGGGGGGTGAATAGGTGCAAGTGCTAATCTAGTGAACTAAGTGCTCTAAATGCGGAAGCTTAAAACAATTCTTGCAACACACTTAATACAACACACAAGTGTAGCCGAATTTCCCGTGAAGGGCTCTGGACTAACTCCTCTTGATTCCCCTAAATATGGGTTGAGGTGCTATGTGAAGCTCTTGTGGTTTAGTATAAGTGAGGCACACACACAATCAAGCCAAGCATATAAGGATGAGCAATATGAAAGATGCAAGGCAATACACAAGCAAATATGATATGTATGATATGAATGAAACTTTGCACAATTGTAGAGAGAGAGAGTTAGAGAGACAAGTGGATCAAACGCTAACAACAAGATATGTTTCGAGGTTCGAGCCCCTAGCTCTACATCCCCGCCTACACCACCGTGTAGGATTTCCAATCCACTATCTCCCACCGAGGGAACCTCTACCGAAGAGGATTTGTTACAACACAAGGAGTACCAAACTCCTCTCTCAATACAAACACCACCTCACACAAGAGGGGTAGGCCCTTAGCCAAACAACAATCAATCCACCTCACACTTGAGGGATACAAACCAACAACCAACTCCACCTCACCAAGAGGGAGTAAACACCAATCTCCACCTCTACCAAAGAGGGAGCAAAACAATACCACTCCGATCAACCTCTACCAAAGAGGGATACACAAAGCAAGGAGGGTTTACAACTTAGAGGCTCAACAACCTCAAACAATCTCTTTTCACTTTTCCACAAAATAAGATCCTAAATAGATTAGGATAGAAGATAGCTCAAGTGTGGAAAAATTAAGTGTTTTGATCAAAGAAATTCTCTTGGGAAAACACCAAAAATGATATAGAAATTTAGATCAAAAACTAATTCCCAAAACCCTAATTTCTTTGAAATAAACAAAACACTTAAAACAAATAAGATTGATCTTTTGGCACTTAAAACTCTTTTCAAAACTTATTTAAAATACTGAAGAAGTCAGGAAATTTTAGCTCTGAAAATCTTGGCCAAAATCTCAAAGAAATGGGGTTTATATAGGCCCATCAGAAAACTAGCCGTTAGGCTGATCTGGCAGCCTGACAGGCTACCGGTCGGCCGGCCCGGCCGACCGCCAACGGTCAGAAATGTGACCGTTGGGGCAACCCGGTCGACCGCCCGGTCGACCCAAATAAACAGAGAGCACTGCTCTCAGGTCCGGTCGGCCGCCCGGCCGACCGTCCCTGTGGCTGCCAAACGTGCACAGGCTTGTGCACGTCGGTCGACCCCAAGGGTCGACCGGCCTCTGGTGCGGTCGACCCGTGCGGTCGGCTGACCTGGCCTGTCAGCCACTGTTCTGGGACAGAAACACATGTAAAATATTTTTCTAAAAATCTTTTAAGTCTTGTAAAAATACCTAAAAATAGTTTTATCATTTTGCATTGATGTAACGCCCCGATCCCACGGGTACGGGGACGTCACTGCGACGTACATACGCAGGTCAGAGATACCCTCACGTATATACGTTAAGCATCAGTACAAGCAAGAATCAGAGTACGACAAACGTAGCGTCCATTCATATGCCAACATAAGAAGTAAAAAGTACAAGGTTATCACAGGATGTGACATACTATTACATATCACATGCATCATATATCACAGCCAAGCACAAAAGTACGATTTACAATATGATTACAAGATGCTCACGAGCTGAAGGAAGGTCCCGCGAGCTAAAAAGGGGAGTCTGGCACAACAGAAGCCGAGACTAGTCAGCCTGCTCGGAAAGGAAAGCTTGATCTTCCACAGAATGCTCCACCTCGATCCAAGGTTCGGAACCTGAACATACAAATTCAAGGGAGTCAGGACCTCCCAAACAAATGATCAGGTTACAGCCGAGTGGCAAAGAGACAAGAGCAGGAGAGTTGGAACAGTATAATAAATATTCAGCCAGCAAGTAATGGAAGCACAACAATTTAGAGTTGAAAAGACGTTGTACAAGTTTGGGTTACGGCTCTATGAGACTAGTACCTCGAAGGAATAATCCAAACAAGGAAACCCTCATCTATATACCTTTATCTCATGTCCCCGTAATCCAGGCGTGTACAACGGATCCACAGTTAGCGTCCTTTATTATTATTACTTGTCTTACTTTGATATCTAGCTATGTGAACTAGCGTCCCAGCGCACATAGATCCATATCCGAGTAAAGCAAGGTTGTTATTGGAAACCAGCGGGGGTATCAACGAACTATGTTTACAGTGGGTCCCGTGCATACCCGGGACCACGGCCCAGGATGTTCCGTTGCTTGGTGGACGGAACCTGCCGCAAGGCGATCAGGAGGGTCTTATAGGATGCCCTTATCAAGATGGTACCAAGAAGGAGGGAGCCAGCACTCCCCTCGGTCGCCTGGAGGCCCACAGGTCAGACCGGAAATTTAGTTGCACAACATATCTAATACCACTATAAACATGAACATGTATTGATAGCCGCATATTTCCCCCGACCCGATGCAAGTTGTCTTATTTTATGAATTCTTTAGATAATTATCAGGTTTCGGGAATGAACAGGAGCAAGTCAGGAATATTGTAAAAACAGGAGTATCAGGAGTACAATTTGTACTATCATGTAAAATCAAGTTGGAAAATCATGAAGTCCGGTTATCATTCCCGTTATAGTGATAATCATAGAAGTCAGGTGTATCATGCCTTGTGTTAATAGATAGCATGATAAGAGGTGATATTTGTCAAGTAACAAGTCTAGCAAATAGCAATATAAAATACATGACCCAAAGATAATGTTCATAATCAAAGAAGTAATTAAGCATAGCAAATAGTCAAGATTAGTCGACTAGGGAGAGATAGTAGTAGACTTATGAAGGAATTAGTCGACTATAGATAGGGAACAAGTCGACTGATAGGGCTGCGTCTCAAAGAGTTGCGTTTTCAGGAGAAAAGTTAGTCGACTAGAAGAAGGGGTTAGTCGACTAATAGGCTGCGTTTCACAAGACTGCGTTTCATAAGGCCGCGTCTCACAAATCCGCGTCTTGTCACAAATCCGCGTCTCACAAGTCCGCGTCTCACAAGTCCGCGTCTTCAGAAAGAAAGTTAGTCGACTAGGGCAATGAGTTAGTCGACTAATAGGGTCGCATCTTCAGAAGAAAAGCTGCGCTTCAAGGGAGTTAGTCGACTATAACAAAAGGATAGTCGACTAATAAAGGGTTTTAGTCGACTAATGACTGGGTCAAGTCGACTAACAGAGTCAAACAGAGAGAAGAATTATCCTTTAAGGGTTGTGTTCGTTGATATGAAAATACAAGTGATTGTTCATGTCTTGGCGAGTAGAATTACTCGCCTAAAACTGATCCTGTGATGCGTCCGACGCAGAGAAGCTCGGCCCCAATCCAAGAGGAGGGTACCGGCCCAGAGTCTTGCCGCCAATGAAGTGCACGGCCCCCAATCCAAAAGGAGTTGGCCGGTCTTCACAAGAGAGGGAAGGAGGTTGTGGTTGTTTGGAGGAGATGGAGGTGCAAGTCTAGTTCACCACGCCAAATCGGGATTTTGCAAACGTTGTTGCGGGGGACGAATGTATAGTCCGTTAGAAAGAGGTCGACGAGGAGGTGAAGGTGGTATGCTTGGTGGAGGCTACGGTGGTGCAGGTGGTGGTGGAGATGGTGGTGAAGCTTTTTGGTGAAGATGGGTTCTTGGAGGTTTTCTTGGTGAAAGAGGTTGAAGAAGATGGTGTTTGTTGGTGAAAATGGAGGAGGATGAAGTGGAGGAATTAGTGGTGGAAAAATGGAGATGATGGGTGGTGGTGCTGGCCGGCCAAGGGAGCTTGGTGGTTGAGTTGCTGTTGGAGCTTGCTGGAAACAAAGGAGATGAAGGAAAATGAAAGAGAGAGAAGATGGGGGTGATATATATATGAAGAGGAAAATAATATAATATGTGCCATCTTCACTTTCCTTCCAAAGAATGCTGCGTTCTCAAAGCTGCGTCTAGGCAAAAAGGAGCCAAACGCGGAATTCAAGACTGCGTCCAGTAGAAAACGCAAAGGTGCGTTTCAAAGAAAAGACAAAAGGACATGGGTGGTTGGACTTGAGTTGATTGGCCCATAAGCATTAAATGCAGCAAGGGAAGGGTCTCCGCATTAATTTGCTGAGTCCAGTTGACAAAACTCACGTTTGAGGAAGGAGAGAGAAAAATGGAAAAAGAGAAGAGTGAAGCAGTTGAATGATTTCCCGGTATCTGGGAAAATACAGAGAACTCCAGAAAGGTCCAAAAATCGAAGTATCTCGGAAAGCTCCCCAACAATTCTTAAAAATAATAAATATTATATAAAGATTTTTGATAGAATCGGTTTTCAGAAATTCTATTCCATTTTCAAAATAAAAATCCTGGAATCCACTATGAACGGTGTCTACACCGGGTAGGCTGGATTTTTGATAAAATCTGAAAAGTCCCAGAAAATGCCTGAAGGAAGAAAATATAATTTTAAGAAGGAATGTGAAAGCGGAATCCAAAATTTGATTCCAATTGTGAATTAAAATTCCTGGAATCAACCAGTGATACTGGCCGACACCGGTTTTGAAGATTTACAATTTAATTCCGAAAAATTCCAGAAAATCATGAAAAATCTAGAATATTAAAAAATAATATTTGAAACTAAAATTAGTCAAATCTGAATACCAAACAGATCAAATCATGCAGTACTGCTATATGAGTAAGTATTTAAATAGCAGAAAATAAAATAAAATAATAATAATAAAATGCACCAAAAATCAGGATACGTAACTGTGCACGTATACCGAGGATGGGGTGTTACAATTGATATATAAACATGTGGTAAAAAGTTTAGCTCAAATATCAATCAATATGAACTATTTTTGTGTTTTATCATTTTTACCAAAAACCAAAACATGTATTTTTATCAAACTTGGATTTTTCAATAGGAAATCTGATTTTTCCTAAAACTCATGAATAGACATATCAAAATAAGTTTGTTTAAGAAATGAAGCATGTATGTATATTGAACACATCTAATATACATAAAAACTATTTAAACTTGTTTTGATCTAAACTATTCATGAAAACCAAATCCAAACATAAAACTTGTGTGTGTTGTGCGCTTGAGCATATCAACTATACTAAGCTTTACAAATGGATCTAAAACACACTAAACTAAATTAGGATACCTAAGTCTTCTTGACGATCTCCATCTTCAAGTAGACCCGATCCAAAACTCCATCCATGGGCTAGGCAATGTGTGATCTTGAAGCTTGAGCCCTGGAATCACCATGAAAGCTTCTAAACTCCTTGATGAAGCTAATCATCAACTAATATCTTGGTTAATGATCTGAAACTTAAACAACACAAGATTATTAGTAAACATAACTACATGAGTTAATCATCATCAAAACTAGAGTGGAAGGCCTTTGGGCCAACAATTTCCCCCTTTTGATGATGACAAAACTCATGGAGTTATATATGCATGGATTAAAGTTAAGCTTCAAGGAAGCTCCCCCTTAACTCATGCATAAACAAATAAACAATAAATATGTAATGAATGACAATGCATTATATCATGCATGAAAAACAATAAACCAAAACATGTTCTAGGCTCTAGATACCAATGAAATATTCACAATAAACATGTTCTAGATACCAATTAAAATCATAATATATGCAAAAACATAAGCATGCATATAAACTCAAAATCTTTCTCCCCCTTTTTGTCAATCATCAACAAAGGGGTAAAAACAAAATCAAAAGATTAAACAAATTCTTCTATCAACAAAACATGTTCTAGACACCAATGAAATGTGAAAGGTGTTCTAGATACCAATTAAATGAATAAAACTTTTTCCTTTTTTTTAAATAAATGCATACAAAGACATGCATATAAATCCAAATCCTTCTCCCCCTTTTTGTTCTATAACACAAATGATGTAAATAAGGGGTAAATAACAAAACATAAGATGTACACTCAATTAAGATACCAAATGAAACTTATATGTCAATGAAGTACATCTTGATACCAATTGAAAGTGAACATAAAACAATCAATAAGTGATATATGCGATATACATTCATGAAGAGGAAGACGCTAAGTTAACTTCCCTACACATATGCATTACATGAAGAAGGGATGATAAGCCCCAATTCACATAACACATATTATGTAATGCATAAGGAGAGATGTGAAGCTCCCCCTACACACGTGTATCGCATAAGGAAGAGTTATCAAGCTCCTCAATACAAGATACACTCAACATGAATCTATATGTAGAAGAGATGTTAAGCTCTCCTTGCATATAGGTAATGTAAATCAAAACTTTTGAATATTTCTTAAAACAAAAAATTTTAGATACCAACTTAAAACATAAACATCTTGATATCAAAAGATAGTATTTTTCCTTTTTAAGCCATATAAAAAATTTTGATTGTGATATCATATGCTTAAAATAAACATCAAATTTTCAATCATAAAGTGTGAGACTGGAAATCAAATACCAATTGAAATATGAAAGTCAAATTTTCTCCCCCTTTATGAAATACAAACTAAAACAATGCGTAGGCTTGATACCAATTTAAAAGTAATCAATTGAAATAGGATAATTATTAAGGTTTTCAAGCTTAGCATAAACAAATATTTGTGCTCTAAGATATAGGAATATAGTAGGCACAAATAAAACATATATGTATGAAAAAAATAGATACCAATAGACATTGATACCATTGAAATGAAAACATACATACATAAACACATATGAGTATACAAAAGAATCAAGATTGATACCAATTGAAAAAGTTCAATGATACCAATTGACATAACAATAAAAGCATGATATAACTCATATCAAAGTGAAGAATACGAACTAGTTAAAATGAAAATTTTTGTTAACTAGTACGAAATCCTTCAAGTAAGGAATAAACTAAAATAATTTTCATAAAACACATGTAAATCACATAGCACTTAAAAACACTCAATATTCAATAAAGTCCATACATGCTCATGAAAACTTACTCATGAGAAATATATTAAAAGATGATGAGTGTACAAGTAATGTGTGACATGGCATTATGAAATTTCAATTAAGCTCAAAATTCCTTAAAACAAGAAAATCATCAAAACTAAAACTATCTAATCTTCAAGGTATATGTATGTCTTATACAAATTAAAGCATACATACATATCCAAAACACAACGAGTCCACAAAATATATGCATTAAGGCACGTGGCTCAAAAAAGATGTATATGTATAATAATAATTTGGATAAAATAGACATATACATGAAGTTAAACAAATAAACACGAAATCAAGAAAAACTAAATTTTCACCAAAACAAGTTTCATTTCAAGGTATATGTATGAATTGTCAACACAATAAGTATACATACATATCCCTAAACACAATTGAGTCCATATGTATAGATTTGCATGAAAGGCAAATGACTCAAAGGGTATACATGTATAGCTTAAAATTTGGCAAAATGCACATATACATGAAATGTAAAACACATAATCTACAAAACAACTCCAAAATGGGAATACAAGTTAAAAATGTATGAATCATCAAAACTAGACTATACTAGCACATCTAATGGGTTCAAATAAGCAATCAAGCCCAAACATATATAGATTTATTTGTGGCCCACTATATGCACAAGTATAAATCCTAGTCTTAATGAAAACTAACATCTAACAAGTAATCTTAACATGAAGCATCAAAACACGATAAAAATCAACATGATAAACATAAGCATGATTATTATGAATATCCACATGTTATTAGATTTATGATGTACATGATAGCTAATCAAATACGAGAACACAAAATAATAATTCATATTAAACATGGGTGTCTCAAATACTATACATGTATGTCAAGAATCTAATTAACATGACATTTTCATACTAATCACTAAACAATGAAATGGAAAGCATAAAAACATAAATAAGGAGTTAGGAATCGTTACCAAAACCTAGAAGGCAACTTTTCTTATCTCCAAAACATGGTGGTCCTCTCCACCAAACATCCCTTGAAAGTGATGCATCCAATTGATTTCCTTTAAGTACGGAACGCATCCACTCCAAGGTACCATCACTCTCACGTCATGTGAGAGCCCACACCTACATCAAAAATAGGAGGGGTGGTCTTTGGTACCCATATCTTTTTGGGTCCATGGGGGTTAGTACCTTCTCTAACCCAAACAAACTTCTTTGCTAAATTTGAAACATGTAATCTATCATAACAAAATTTAACAAGGTGGCTCATACGTCCACAATGTGTACAAGTGTACACATGAGCATACATGGTCTGATGGTGTCCGTGAGGAGCATGTGTATGCCGTGGAGGGTGTGCATGAAAAGATGGAACTTGTTTCTTTCGAAACAAAGATTCCAATCGTGTATGCCCAACAACACATTGGCTCAAGGTGGAGCCCAAACAATCTACACTCTTCTTAAGCATGGATATATCATTATCAATCAAAGAAGAAGTGTGGCATGCAATAGGTGAAGTGTGTGATACTACCCTAGTATGGCAAACATGTGCATCAATCTTATTTTGTAAAACAATATTTTTATCTAAACAAACATTCAACTCATTTGAAATAGAAATAATTTTATTTTTCAAAGCAACAATCTCCTTTAAAACAAAATCAACTTTTGAAGACAAATTTTCATTTTTCTTCAAAAGAACATGGCAATCATTTTTAGATTTTAAAAACTCATTTTCTTTAAGTGCAAGTTCTAATTGAGATCTCAATGAATCCCTTTCATTATAGACCTCAACCTTCTCTTGCAAAACCTTGTCAAATTTAGAAGACAATTTTTCATTTTCTTTATTTAAAGCAAGGGTCTTCTTCTTCAACAAATTATATTTTTCTATTAATTTTTCACAAACAATTGATAGTTCTTCATTTAAAGCATGGGGATCAATATTATCATCACATGAAGAATTAGAATCAAAACTATCTAGTTGAGTTTCCGATTGTACCTCAAGGGAGTCATTCCCTTGGACCATATAGCATTGTTGTGGTTCGGATTCTCCACTAGATTCCTCTTCATGTTGGATTGGTATTTGAAGCTTGGAGGTGGTGGTGGTTGTCAACATATTCCACACTGCAAATGCGGAATCAAAATTAGAAGCAAGCAAAAGATATTCTTTATTTAATGTGCTTCTAATGGCCTCAAGGGCTTGTGCATTGGCCCCTATATGCTTGCGGTCACCAAGATAACATCTCTTGGCAGCGGCAAGGAAAACTTGCAAACCTAGGGTCTTTAGGTATATGGACATCCTATACTTCCAAATAACAATGTTGGAAGGGTCAAAACTAGGTGGGGTCATGAAGTTCATGGTAAACTATATGAGTGTGCAAACAAGCAAATGCAAACAATAGATTAGCAATCAAATGGATCTCACTCCTAGGATGTTAAGCCTAATATCAGGAGCGTTGGCTCTGATACCAATTGAAAAACACCTAGAGGGGGGGTGAATAGGTGCAAGTGCTAATCTAGTGAACTAAGTGCTCTAAATGCGGAAGCTTAAAACAATTCTTGCAACACACTTAATACAACACACAAGTGTAGCCGAATTCCCTGTGAAGGGTTCTGGACTAACTCCTCTTGATTCCCCTAAATATGGGTTGAGGTGCTATGTGAAGCTCTTGTGGTTAAGTATAAGTGAGGCACACACACAATCAAGCCAAGCATATAAGGATGAGCAATATGAAAGATGCATGGCAATACACAAGCAAATATGATATGTATGATATGAATGAAACTTTGCACAATTGTAAAGAGAGAGAGAGAGTTAGAGAGACAAGTGGATCAAACGCTAACAACAAGATATCTTTCGAGGTTCGAGCCCCTAGCTCTACATCCCCGCATACACCACCGTTTAGGATTTCCAATCCACTATCTCCCACCGAGGGAACCTCTACCGAAGAGGATTTGTTACAACACAAGGAGTACCAAACTCCTCTCTCAATACAAACACCACCTCACACAAGAGGGGTAGGCCCTTAGCCAAACAACAACCAATCCACCTCACACTTGAGGGATACAAACCAACAACCAACTCCACCTCACCAAGAGGGAGTAAACACCAATCTCCACCTCTACCAAAGAGGGAGCAAAACAATACCACTCCGATCAACCTCTACCAAAGAGGGATACACAAAGCAAGGAGGGTTTACAACTTAGAGGCTCAACAACCTCAAACAATCTCTCTTTCACTTTTCCACAAAACAAGATCCTAAATAGATTAGGATAGAAGATAGCTCAAGTGTGGAAAAACTAAGTGTTTTGATCAAAGAAATTCTCTTGGGAAAACACCAAAAATGATATAGAAATTTAGATCAAAAACTAATTCCCAAAACCCTAATTTCTTTGAAATAAACAAAACACTTAAAACAAATAAGATTGATCTTTTGGCACTTAAAACTCTTTTCAAAACTTGTTTAAAACACTGAAGAAGTCAGGAAATTTTAGCTCTGAAAATCTTGGCCAAAATCCCAAAGAAATGGGGTTTATATAGGCCCATCAGAAAACTAGCCGTTAGGCTGATCTGGCAGCCTGACAGGCTACCAGTGGGCCGGCCCGGCCGACCGCCAACGGTCAGAAATGTGACCGTTGGGGCAACCCGGTCGACCGCCCGGTCGACCCAAATAAACAGAGAGCACTGCTCTCAGGTCCGGTCGGCCGCCCGGCCGACCGTCCCTGTGGCTGCCAAACGTGCACAGGCTTGTGCACGTCGGTCGACCCCAAGGGTCGACCGGCCTCTGGTACGGTCGACCCGTGCGGTCGGCCGACCTGGCCTGTCAGCCACTGTTCTGGGACAGAAACACATGTAAAATATTTTTCTAAAAATCTTTTAAGTCTTGTAAAAATGCCCAAAAATAGTTTTATCATTTTGCATTGATATATAAACATGTGATAAAAAGTTTAGCTCAAATATCAATCAATATGAACTATTTTTGTGTTTTATCATTTTTACCAAAAACCAAAACATGTATTTTTATCAAACTTGGATTTTTCAATAGGAAATCTGATTTTTCCTAAAACTCATGAATAGACATATCAAAATAAGTTTGTTTAAGAAATGAAGCATGTATGTATATTGAACACATCTAATATACATAAAAACTATTTAAACTTGTTTTGATCTAAACTATTCATGAAAACCAAATCCAAACATAAAACTTGTGTGTGTTGTGCACTTGAGCATATCAACTATACTAAGCTTTACAAATGGATCTAAAACACACTAAACTAAACTAGGATACCTAAGTCTTCTTGACGATCTCCATCTTCAAGTAGACCCGATCCAAAACTCCATCCATGGGCTAGGCAATGTGTGATCTTGAAGCTTGAGCCCTGGAATCACCATGAAAAGCTTCTAAACTCCTTGATAAAGCTAATCATCAACTAATATCTTGGTTAATGATCTGAAACTTAAACAACACAAGATTATTAGTAAACATAACTACATGAGTTAATCATCATCAAAACTAGAGTGGAAGGCCTTTGGGCCAACAAGACCCACTTGTAACGGGCATTAATAAGCTCGATGTTGATAATACCTCCGATGTTGTAGGCGGATGGTATATTAATGAAGACTTAGATCTGGCGTATTTCTCTGTGTTTGCTTCTGATTCAGTGCCGTCAGACACTAGTTCCGAAGTGGATGACGATCTCTGGTCGGCAATGGATGCTTTGATATCATTGCATGTACCGGTGAAATTGTCCTTCGAAACATGTCGAGATGTTGGTAGTGCGCAAGAATCCATATTCATGCTCCCAGCAAGACGGAAAGGCCAAAGACCAATTCTTTTCGGATGAATTGAATCCGAACCGATGACCCGTGAAGAATCAGAATGCGAGCAGGAATCCCCTCAGTTCGGTCATTATGAGCCAAAGGCACTCAGAATGATGAAAAGCATGGGGTATGATCTAACAAGCGGACCAGGGTTGAACTTCGGCAAAGGAAGGAGAACGCTACTCCGATCTTTTGTGCCGAAAGGGGAAACCCCTGATTATTATCATCGAACTCGCAGGGGGTTGGGCTATGTGTCAACTCCGATCCCATCAGCTTCTGAGTCTGAAGAGTCATTATGCCATGATTACTCATCGGGCACGTCATCGTGAGAATCAGATGCTAGTGTCGGCAACATCTTCAGAGAACTTTCAGTGAACATGGTTTCAACAAGCCACCTGGAAGACAGAGATGAAGAAATGATCCAATCTAATACAGATCCTTGGATCAAACACTTAAACAATCTTTGGGATACCCGCTTCGAACAGCGTGAGCCACCCACAGAAGATAAGGTTGTTCAGATCAATCTAGGAGATGAGGCTAATCACAGAAGATAAGGTTGTTCAGATCAATCTAGGAGATGAGGCTAATCCTAAACCCATCTTCATAAGTGACGGCCTGTCACCTTCTGAGAAAAAGCATCTAATATCTCTTGTACAGGAATATATAGATGTCTTCGCCTGGAATTACGAGGATATGCCTGGACTTGATCCTCGAGTGGCTATGCACCGCCTCAACATTAATACGGACAAAAAGCCCGTCAAGCAACAACAATGACGGTTCCGTTCAGAAATAATGGAGGCAATTCAATCAGAAGTCAGAAAGCTTATAGACTCTGACTTCATTAGGGAAGAACAACATCCTGATTGGGTGGCCAACATCGTCCCTGTTGCTAAAAAGAACGGAAAGATCCGAATCTGCATTGATTTTCGTGATCTAAACGAGGCTTGTCCGAAGGATGAATTCCCACTGCCAATCACAGATGTCATGATTGACAACACATGTGGATTCGAGCGAATGTCCTTCATGGATGGATTCTCAGGATATAATCAAATCAAAATGTATCCTGATGACGAAAATATACCTCTTTCAGGACACCACTGGGGGTATACTGCTACACTGTCATGCCCTTCGGACTGAAGAATGCAGGGGCAACATATCAAAGGGCCATGAATGCCATTTTCCACGAACACATGCGCAAAACGGTGGAATGCTATGTTGACGATATCGCAGTAAAAAGCCGCGCTAAGGGTGATCATATAACTAATCTAAAGGTTGTCTTCGACATCATGCGGGCCCATCAATGAAGATGAACCCCACCAAGTCCTTCCTGGGGGTGGCCAGTGACAAGTTCCTAGGGTTTGTAGTGACTTCCACATGAATTCATTTGGACCCAGAAAAGGTTCGCGCTATCCAGGAGATGCAACCTCCGAGAAATCTCAAGGAGCTCAGGAGATTGCAAGGACGATTGGCGTACATCCGCAGGTTTATCTCAAATCTCTCCGGAAGATGCCAACCCTTCACCAAATTAATGAAGAAGGGTGTTTCATTCATTTGGGATGACGCTTGCCAACAAGCATTTGAGGAAATTAAGTAGTACCTCACACAACCGCCAGTCCTTGCAGCTCCGGTATCCGGAAACCCTTTCCTGATATACGTCCGAGGCGATGGATCATTCTTTAGGAGCTCTACTAGCTCAGAATGATGATCAAGGACGAGAGCAAGCAATCTACTATTTGAGTAGAACAATGATCGGGGTCGAACATCGATACAACCCGATCGAGAAAGAATGTTTGGCATTGGTGTTGGCTGTTCAGAAAATGCGACACTATTTGGTAGGCCAAACTATAGATGTCATATCAAAAGTCAACCCCTTGAGGTTACTCATGACAAAGCCTTCATCGTTAAATGGCCGACTGGCAAAATGGGCCATATTGTTATCTCAATATGAAATGCACTTTTTACCACAGAAGGTCGTTAAAGGACAAGCGGTGGCAGATTTTCTGGCCGAGCATCCAGATCCGAGGGCAACCAAACTTTACGACGATCTCCCAGACGAAGTCGTTGAAGCCTTCCTGACCCAGACATCCTTTGAAGGGCAAGTGTGCAACTTTTCTTTGACGGTGCATCGAGAACAAGTCCAAAAGGACATATAGTGGCAGGAGTAGGAGTAGTACTCGTTTCCCCACAGAACTATGTGATTCCTCGAGCCGTCTCGTTAACCGAGCCTTGCTCCAACAATGTAGCGGAGTACAATGCCCTCTTGATTGGGATGCAACTCACCGATGAGATTGGCGTTAAAAATCTCGAGGCATATGGTGACTCCAAGCTCATCGTCAGCCAGGTTCGTGGGGAGTACGAAGTCAGACATGAAGATCTAGTACCCTATTACAACGTAACTGTCCGCATGGCCGAGAGGTTCACGAACTTTTATATCGACCATGTACCACGCAAGCAAAATGCGCATGCAGATGCACTGGCATCCCTCGCTGCCTCTTTGGCTCTACCAGCTGGAACAGTGGAGAAGATATTTGTCCACAGCCACGACCTGTATTGCCCGAGAATTGCTCTTGAGGACTACCTGGAGCCAACAGAAGATCGTCATGACAAAGAAGCGCTAGAGTCGTCAACCAATCCAGGGCCTAAAGACTGGCAATTCCCCTATATTGATTATGTCCTGTATGACATCTTGCCTGAGGACATCAAAGAAGCGGCTGCCATTCGAAGAAAAGCCCACAAATTCTATTACAATGCGATTACGCGAACACTGTATCGTCGATCGCACGACGGGATCTTGCTCCGCTGCCTTTCACCAAAGGAGGCACAAGAGGTATTGAAAGAAGCCCATGACGGCATGTGTGGAGCCCATCAATCCGGCCCAAAACTTGCATACCGACTCCAAAGGTTGGGATATTATCGGCCTAAGATGATCGCTGACGCCATCACTTATGCCAAAAGGTGTCACGCCTGCCAAGTACATGGCGATTTCATCCATCAAGCGCCAGGGTACCTTCACTCTACAACCTCTGCCTGGCCATTTGAAATGTGGGGGATGGATGTAGTTGGCCCTATCAGCCCGCCATCATCAAAAGGACATCGGTTTATTTTGGCAATAACCGATTACTTCTCCAAATGGGCTGAGGCCGTTCCTTTAAAGGAGATGAAGTCATCTGATGTGATCAAGTTCGTGAAACATCACGTCATTTACTGTTTTGGGGTACCTCGACGAATTGTCCACGACAATGGGCCCCAGTTCATCAGTCAGGCTTTTCAAAGGTTCTGCGCTAAGTTCAGAATCCAGAGTGTGTCCTCAACGGCATACTACCCCGCCGCTAATGGTCTCGCAGAAGCTTTCAACAAGACCATTGGCAAGCTTCTCAAGAAATTCGTCTCGAAAAGTCAACGTGACTGGGACGACAAGCTGGGTGAATGCTTATGGGCTTATCGCACAACTGTTCGAACCCCAACTAAAGCATCGCCATTCTCTTTGGTATACGGGTGTGAAGCCGTGCTTCCACTGGAAATTCAAATTCCGTCTCTACGCGTCGCCTTGACAGCAGAGATGACAAATGAGGAGAAGCATCGACAGCGACTCCAAGAATTTGAAGCCTTAGATGACAAACGTCTGCAGGCCCAACAACAAATCGAGCTTTACCAAGCCCGGATTACCAGAGCCTTCAACAAGAAAGTTAAAGTGCGGACTTTCAAGAAAGGTGATCTTGTCTTAGCTGTCAGAAGACCTATTGTGATGACACATAAGATAAAAGGAAAATTCCAGCCCAAATGGGAAGGACCATTTGTAGTAGAGTCAGTCTACTCAAATGGATCATATCGCCTCATAACCTCAAATGGCGATACGCTCATGATGTTGATCAATAGCAGGTTCCTCAAGAAGTACTATCCTTAATAGTACTCCTCTACCGATCAAGTTAAAAGTACACCTCTGATCAAAACAAGAAGAGCTTCTTCATTAACATCTGACGCCTCCGACGGCTAAGGATAGAGGAAAATGTTAGCTTCTAAGCCAACATAAGTCTTCGACAACTCACTATGCTGAGGGGAATAACATGGCTAGCCCAACTCAAACGGTAGTTGGTAAAGGCACCTCAAATCCGTTGACAGCTGAGGGTTTACTAAAAACCCTGGGTTCTAATGTTCCCATCCTCATTAACATCCGACGCCTCCGACGGCTAAGGATAGTAGAAAATGTTGGCTTCTAAGCCCAACATAAGTCTTCGACAACTCACTATGCTGAGGGGAATAGCATGGCTAGCCCAACTCAAACGGTAGTTGGTAAAGGTACCTCAAATCCGTTGACAGCTGAGGGTTTGCTAAAAATCCTAAGTGGACTTAGTTCCACCCTCTTTCCTCCAAAAATCCCTTACCAATTCTCATCCATAGAATGGTAGGTCTACAAAATACAATCATTGCTACGTTAACACTATACCTCTGGTAATGAAATTTTCAATACTCCTTGTCGAGTACAAACTTTACTTGTCAACTCTACATGGAATAGCAAAACTTCAAATTTGCCAAGTTAACACTATACCTCTGGCTCTTCAAACTTCACTTGTCAATTCTCATCAATAGAATGACAGGTCCTCAAATTGCTCTTATCATGAGTCAATTACTGTCAAGTTAATACCACACCTCTGACAAATTACTGTTAAGTTAACATACACTTCTAACAGTAATCAAGTTGCTGCCAAGTTCAATATTAAACCTCTGACAGTCACCTTCCTTCAGACTTTCATATCGAAGCTGAAATGAACGATGCTAAGTTAACACTATACCTCTGGCATCCAGGTCATTGCTAAGTTCAACAATACACTTAGGGCCATGACTTTCCCTCGGACTCCCTTGTCAGAGTCGAGATGACCAATGCCAAGTTCAATATTACACCTCTAGCATTACCCTCACTGTCAAGTTAAACATCACACCTATGACAGTGACACTTTCAGTTTTCCCAAACAAAATCGAAATGCCTTTAAGTCAAGTTAATATCACACCCCTGACTCACATTCTTGTCAAGTTAACATCACACTTCTGACAAGACTACATTCAACCCGTTAAGTTAATATCGCACCTCTAACGGTAAAAACTTTCCTAGATCCCCTGCGAATCTAGTCTCACTTGTTATTCTCCTCAACAGAGCAAAAAGTCTACCTAAAAACATTATCAGGTTAACATTACACCGTTAACAGTGTTTTCATTAACTCCCCAGTTAATCTTAATCAAGTTAATCCCAAACCTCTGATAAAGGCTCATCTTCCCTGGGGGTACGAGTTCCACTTGTCACTTTCCTTTATAGAGTAGGCAGGTCCACAAAATTATCTTACCTCTGTCAAGTTAATATCACACCTCTGACAGCATTGTTGAATTTCCTGAAAACATGATTTTTTCTACAAACCTGGACTTGTTAAGATTATTATTATATTTTTAGCAAGTCAAAGATTCTTTACTTCTATTCGTCTGACTTTAAAAAAAAAAGAGAAAAGTTCAAGACAATAGAAGGAAACAAAAAGAAAAGTGTCACTTTTATTTATATCCAGGCATATGAAAGTGATACAAAATGCTCTCTTATACAATAAGATTGAGTGTTACAATAAAGGAGTACAAAGAAGTCCCTTTCTCTCTCAAAGGTTGCACTCACTCCTTGAAGCTGCTCACAACTCCAAGTACAAGATGTTTGAAGGGCGCTAAAGTAGGATTGAACACTGTGGCGACGATCGGAAGCTGATTGCACCACGATGCATGATGAAAACATTGAAAGAGCCCACCGTTGACCAAGAACAATGGTGTTTTTGAGGTCGAAAGGCAGCAGAATCTTCTGATTCCACCTGACCATCCGAAGTGGCGGGGTATGATCCTTCGTTGATAAATATCTCCACCACCAGAAAGTCATCCAATGAGCATGGAGTTCTCATCGATGTCACTTCTGGGGTAGGTGAAGGGAGAATTCAAGACCATACCCACCACTACATCTACCGCCATCCTTACTCTGACCATGCCATGCCAAGAAGCATGACCGGTGCATTGAATCCAAAGAGATCTTGGCGAGTGTCAGGGCCCATGACTTCTTCTCCAGTGGACGACCGTCGAAAAAGTTCGCTAGCCGATATATTCTCCCAAGGGCCCAGCGAACATGAAAAGGGATGATTAATCCTACCTGCAAAAAGTAAAAGTTAGAAGATCTGAAACTTAGTATATTTCAACAAGAAAAACTAAGTGACAGACGCAGCTATTGCGAAAAACTGCAGACGCAGGAATGACCCGCGCAGTGAACCTAACTTCTGCGGCGGCAGAAACAGACGCGATCAAAGCTGTGATACACACAGAAGTCAAACGCAGTCTGATTTTGCATCCGCGTCTAAGTTATGAGGCGCGAAAAGAATCAGATGCGAAAATTACAATCTCCCTGTTCGACGAACAGGGGTTGCAAATTCAGGGCTGAAAATTTCATGGCAGACCAGGAAGTCATACCCGCAGCAACCCCCATTAAGGGTTGAACTTTCTGCACCAAGGCGCGGATATAAAAGGTGCTCAAGGACACGCTTCTTGATCTTGAAATCACTTGACAGTGATAATTTTCTGGAGAGATTAAACAGAAGCATGAATGCTCTGAGTCATCATCATCCATGGAGGCAAGTCCCAGATACAAATCCTTGAAGAGGAAGGCAGGATCGCTCAGAGCATTCGCTCTCAAAAGGAAGCAGTCTAAGTAATGGACTGCTAAAAGGAGAAGCTGAGCCCTATTTATAGGCAAACCACAAAGCCTGTGATTAATGGCTCGCTAATCAAAACCGTCGGCTTTAATTCCCGCACAAATATCAAAGCCCAATGAAAGGCTGACGCGTGGACTATCGCTTCAGGAAGCATCGAAGACGCGAGTCTCCAATCGCCAGCGCCGATTTGGCATTTAAAGGCATTTAATGCCTGAACCCAATGAAGGGCTGACGCGTGGACCGCCGCTTCGGGAAACATCGGATGATGCGAGTCCCCAATCGTCAACATCGACTGGACATTTAAAGATCCAACGAAATCTTTATGACAAGCTGCATGTAACGCCTGGGAAGTTGTACCAAACGCAGGCCCGAGAGCCGCGTCCAGGAACTTGTGTCCCTTTCGGCGTCCTCTTTCCTTCTAGTTAAGAGAACTGCGACCGCGTCTCTCGGAGCAGTTCAGAGCTGCCTTCCCTTAGCAAAGAGGGACCCATTCTGGCGGTCGCATTTTGAAATCACATAAAATTGGAAAGCTGCATCCTAAGACTTGCTTCTACAACAAAGAAGGCCTATGTTATTCGCAGGACCTAGAGACGTGTCTCCACAAAGACAGTGCCGCGTCCCCATCAATCAGCTGAGTTCTATGCGTCAGCATTGGAGGAGCATAAAACTGCATCCTCACTACATCCTGAAGTCTGCATTTGGACAGAGTTAAGGGCTACGTACAGGAAGCCGCGCTCCTCATAACCAAAGCCGCGTCCTTGGTGCAAACTTGAACCGCGTCTCAATTGCAGGTCAGTCGCGTTTCCCGGGACTGCGTCTCCACCACAAAATCAGAACCGCGTTTGGCAAACTCAGTTCAGCCTGAGTTTATTCAGAGTCAGTCAAAGATCACAACAAAGAGTGCAGCTAAGAAATTGGATTCATCTGCAGTGGAACAATGAAGATGGAGCAAAATTTCAAAAGACTTTTATTATTTGAGCCAAAAATGATAAAAGTGATACAAACACTCTGTAAGTTCACCTAGAGGGGGGTGAATAGGTGATGGCTAACCTAATGGTCACTTAATGCCAAATAATGCGGAAGCTAAAAACAATTATGACCTAATAAATTTTTACACTAAACACCACGTATAACACAAGAGTGTTGCCGAATTTCCCGTGAAGGGCTCTGGACAAACTCCTCTAGATTCCCCTAGATAAGGGTTGAGGTGCCGCGTTGGCTCTCTTGGTTGAATACAAGTGTTAGCAAACAATCCCATGCATGTATATCAATGAGCACAATGAATATATCAAGCATATAAAGATAGACAATAAAAATATGCAAGATATAAAGACAAAGAGAGAGAGAGAGAGAGAGAGAGAGAGCAATCGCAAACACAAGGGATTTGTTTCGAGGTTCGAGCACCCTTGCTCTATATCCCCGCCTTCGACACACGAAGGATTTCCACTATAATCGATCCCAATGGATCACCCGGTGCCGCAACACCTACAACTCTCGGACCCCCTAGTCCGTACACACCGCAAGCCCACCGGCTCGCCGAGGCCGCACCTCAAACAAGGAGTTCACACAAGAACTCGAAACCACCGAGTCCCCACTAGGACCCGAAACAATGCGAACACAACCGTCCGCCTCCTCAAAGGAACAAAGTAGAACTTTGGTGATCACAACTCTTGATCACCTAATTCTCTCACAATAACACTCCCTATAGGGTAGATATAGCAATGGATAGCTCAAGTGTTTGTGTGGGAAAATAAGGATTGAGATGGTAGAGGAAAACTCAAAGAATCACTTTTACACTCTTGATAAAACTTTCCTTTTGATTGAAAATATTTGCTCTCAAATATGTGGAGAAAACTTTTGAAAGGATCAGAAAAACTGGCTTGAAAGCTCTCCTAAAATCTTAGAGAAAAATAATGACCAAACCCCAAATTTATAGGCTGTCAAAAACTAGCCGTTGGGTCTGTCAGACCTGTCGGTCGACCGCCAACGGTCAAGAATCCGACCGTTGAAGCCTTCGGTCGACGCCGCCCGGTCGACCCAAAAGAACAGAGAGCACTGCTCTCAGTTCCGGTCGACTGGGTCGGCAGACCGGCCATCTGCCAGGTCAAGGCGTGCACGTCGTGCACGTCGGTCGACCGAGCGGTCGACCGACTTCAGCCCTAGTCGACTTGGTAGGTCGACTAGTCGACTTGGCTGAAGCCTGGAACAGAAAATCTGGGATTAAAACTTGGTCTTTTTGATTTGAAATAAAATCCCATAAATACTTAAAAAATCTACAAAAATAGTTTTACCAATATACTTTGATAAACAAACATGCTTGCACAAATCAAGGCATGTTATAAAAGATTGGACTATTTTTGTAAGTTGGAAAATATTGGCTCAAATGAAAACTTGTATTTTTCTAAAACTTGTTTTCCAAACTTCTTCATGATACAAAAATAAGATATTTTGAATTCATTAAAGCATAGTGTGTATGGATATGATCCACTACACAATTAAGATGTAATATCTATGTTTTTGGCATTAAGCTCTAAATATGGTTTTGGATAAAAGACATGCATATAAGAAATTTCAAAAACCAAAAGGTATTTTTCCAATGAAAGTCTTTTCTAAATCTGAAAATTCTTTTATGAAAAGACAACTAAATCAAGAGTGTGTGTGTGATATATATTTGAGCAATCCACCAACTATTCTATCCTTTACATTTTAACAAAAATCTTATACCTAGACACAAGTCTTCATCTTGAAGTCTTCACTTGAAGCCTTCTCATCTTCTTGACTTGGTCCAAACACGATCCAACGAGCTCGACTCCTCTTGGGTACTTGATGTGATCTTGATGCATAGGCTTGTGAATCAAACGGTGCTAGCTCCAAAACTTGACTTAAATCCTTTGTTGAAGCTCCACACCTACTAAGATCTTGATAACAAATCTGTCACTAATTAAACACAAGATCATTAGTACTATAACTACATGAGTTAATCATCATCAAAACTAGAGTGATGGCCTTTGGGCCAACACACTCTTATGAATTGAGTGTTCTTTCCTTACAAAAAAAGGGGAGGCTAATAATCTGATTAGCCAAATAAAGGATTTGTTCTCGAGGCGATGTACCTCCATGAGTGCCTAGACCCGCAGCTCCTCCTCGGACAAAAATCTCCTCGCAGCCAGCTGCGCTCGTAGGGATTCCAACTTGGAGGAATGAGCAGAGAGGTTTTCTTCAACTTGCGTCTTGGCAGCTTCCAGCTCTTCCAGCTTCTTCCTGGCAGTGGCAAGCTTATGCTCGTTGATTGCAATCAAGGCCTCCGCCTTGGCTATGGTGGCTCGAGCACTGATAATAACCTGCTCTGCGCTCTGCATGACGAGTTCAGATTCCCTTGAATCGCCAATCATCCTTTGATGGTCCGCCTGGAAATGTTGGAGATGGTGGGTCTCTTCAGCTATCCTTTCCTCCATCTCCTTTCGCTCTTATTCTTGAGCAGCAAGAAGCCTATCCAAGGCTGCCGGGCCTCTTGAACTGAGCCAGCGTCTTTCAAAGACTTAAGCTCTTTCAGATCACTCCCCAACTGCTCCACCAGCAGCAGACACGCCCTAGCCTGTGAAGGACCTCCAGTATGACTGATGTTCTCGATCAGATTTTTCAAGAAGCACTCGAGCGAATTCGAAAGAACTGCCCCCAGACAGGATAAGGTCAATACATGATTGCATGAAAGCAAAGAACTGCTGCACCACTTGACGTGCCAGTTCTTCCATGATATCACTGCCTGGGGAGAATTCTGCTGATGTGCTCCAGATCCCCTTTCTATCACAGGGCGAGGTGGGAATCAACTCATCCCGTGCAGGAGTAGGGTCAACAACAGGTGCGACAGAAGCTGAGATGGTCGCCGGCACTTCTGGGGCGGTTGCCGTCATAGCAGCCTCCACGGCGACTGAAGTAGCAGTGAACCTGACTTCTTCGGAACCCTCGGTCGAGGTTGAATTGTACTGCTTGCTGGGTCGACGCTGACTGCCAAGTCCTCTGCCTGAGCTTCCTCAGCACTCTCTGCAAATCACCAAAACGTCAGTCATGACAATAAAAGGAAATATTCAAAGCATCAATATTTCCTTACCAGCCGAGGGTCCAAAGACGGCAGATCCTTGGGCAAATCTTGCAAGGTTGAGGTCTCCTCGACTTCAATAATTGCCCTCTCTTGAGGCATCTCAATAGCAGGAGCCTCAACACCCTCCTGCTGGGCCAGCTCCTATATCATCTCCTCGATATGGGAGGAAAGTCGCAGCCACTCGCTGTCCCCGCAGTCAAACCTGGCAGCATAAAGGGAAAATGTCAGAACCTTTTCCCTAGTTAAAAAGAGAAATCAGGTCAACAAGACGATAAGAGTATCTCCAACAGCAGCAATTAGTGCTACTAGCGAAACCGTCACAGGGTCGCACCTGTGTATTTCTTCCTCCGAGATATGTGAGAATTTGCTCGGATCTGGAGAGCGGGTTCATCGCCAAATCGACTTCATCGCCTGAATCATATTCGTCCTCTCCGGACAATGAGGACGATAGTTCAATGCGAGAACCCTCGGCAATTGAGGCCTTGCCACCAAATACCCCAGTAGTAGGGCTGGGGTCAACTACTCGCGAGCTGGAGATTAATACATCAGGAGACCCAGGCTGTTGTGCCTCATCTCTCCTTTCATGAGCCGAAGAGAACCCTGGTTGAGTTGAGACCCCTGGAATCTCAACATCATCCCTGTCCATCAGGGCAACCTCGAGCTGCTCGGCCTCATCAGTTGCGATGGGTTCATCAGCAAGCTCCCCTTCTTCTAAAATTACGGGGCCCCTGCTGTGCAATCCACGAGAATGAACAAGGGGGTGTCGTCTTCCTCCTCCTCTTCTTTCCTCTGCTCTTCAACGCCGGAAGGGACGGTCTCTTCAGCCGCCAAGTCTTTCCTGGCCTTCTTCGGGGCAGGCTCAGCTGTGGAAGTGGGGCAGGCTCAGCCTGGAGAGTAACGCCATGAG